>JAHREE010000278.1:7511783-7586550 GCA_033628505.1 Tringa tobata | reverse complement strand
CTAGGGAATGTACTGAAGAAGCCATTTTTCAGTCTGCAGCACACTTTTCTGTCTCTATGAAGTTCAGGAACTGAACTGTGTATCCCTGAGGAGCCATTAAATAAGGTTTTGCTTTTCATTATTATTGTTATCATTGAGTAGGATGGCTGTGATGCATTTTTTAAATGTCCCATTTGTGAATAAGTCTTCTAATTAAATAGGTACATTACTCTATACATATAAACTGCAAGTTGTGGTTTATATGCGTACAACATAAAGGTGTTGTACAATGCATAGCCTCATAAAAGACTACTCAGCTGGAATGTCGTGCCCCATCTCACTTCAACAAAGGGTTGAATCAATTGGAAATAGTCCAGATAAGAGAAACTAGAATAACCCAAAGTGTGCTTTCTGTTGTTTTTAAAAAATAATAATAATAATTAAAAAAAACCCCAAAAACCCTAAACCATGGAAAAAAACCCAAACCAGCCCACACCCCCTGCAAAAAAAAAACAAAACCAAAACCAAAAAGCCAACTAAATAAAAAACCCAAAACAAACACAAAGCACCAACTCTTGTTGTAGGAGGACAGGTTGAACAAATGTGTGATATTTTTAACCTGTAGAACAGAAAAGACGCCTATTTTTAAATACATGGAAAGCTGTTACAAAGGAAAAAGAATGATCTGTTTCTCCATTCCTGATGGGTATGACAAGAAGCAGTGGGTTTAAATTCCAGCATGAGGAAATCAGATTAGATAATAGAAGTGTTTCCAGTCTGGAAGAAAAGTCTCTGCCTGGGAAGGCTGTGAATTTGCCATCACTTGAAAGAGAGAGCAACTCATTTTACATTGGGACAGAATGATAATCTTAGTGATCCCTTGAGACCTCTTTCAGTCTCATTATGCAGTACAGAATAATTAATCTATGGCAAGAGAAATCTGGTGTAGCTAGCAAGTGTAAACCCCACAAGCATAATTTTATACTTGCTTGTGTTTGAACTGTGACCTACATTGTTGAGAAATGCCTGAGCTGTGTCCCACTTCACATTGGGTATTTTCATAACCGAAAACTGCAATGAAGGGAGACTCCCATCCCTCAAACCAAATGAAACCACTCCACCTCTTTGTAATTTGCTGTCATTCAACGTGTATAAATGAGTAAATTGGTAATACAGTTTCTTATCTGTGGAAGATGTATTTCAAGTATAATCCTCAAGACTCTACTCTTTTCCTTGGGTCTTACTGCTACTATAAAGTCTTTTCTTGCATATTTTTGGGAGTCAATGAATCATTAAGTAAAGCCACTCTTTTGCTGAAATTTACTGGTGTTGAAAATTAAGGGTTTATTCCCTTAACTGGTCTACCCAAATCACTCCCTTCAAGAGTTTCAATGCAACAGGTTGAACGAAACACCAAAAATTAACTCTCTCAAGTATGTAGTGGAGTAACCAAAAGTTGAATTTATACCTTTATATCCACAAACCTTAAATGGTAATGTTGTATCCTGCTTATCAGAATCACTGACAAGAATTAAGTAAGTTAATAACAGGCACTGCAGCATAAAAGCAGTTTTGTAAGGATTTGTAAGGCAGAAGGAGGAGTTTAAGATGAGTTATTTATTCAATCATTGAAGACATTTCCAATTTTGCTTATCTAGAATACTACCTTATTGACTTTATATCCAGAGATGAAAAAGAATACAGTCATTGGAAAAAAAGAACTTCAAGTTTTCAGAGGTCTTTATGAAAGAAAACGTAGCCTCTGGCCATAGCACTTCTTAGGAAAGGGTCATAATATTCACTTTCTTGCTATACCTGCCCTTTTGTCCTGAAGTTGTCATTACTGTTTATCAAAAACTAGAGGAGACCAATAGTAATTACTTTCTATTTACCAATAATAAAGTTCTATCTTCATGGGAAATAAGTTATTTCTAGAACTGATACATTATAATCTAAAAGTTACTTCTATACTATAATAGTTAGTCTTCATATTTGGTTTCATATAGGATAATATAAGCCATCCAATTTTTAGTTGATTTTCATTTACTGAAAAAACAGACAGGCAACAAACGGGGAAGCAGAATATAAATTATCAGCAGCTTGAGAATTAATGGTAAGAAAAAGCTGAACAACTTCTCCTTTTATACTTCCAAGCGTGGAAGGACAGTCCTATAATTTTTATACCAGATTTCACTCATATAATGTTGATTAGGATAGTGCCAGCTTTATTTTGCTAATATTATATTTATTAGAAATTTTGGTTCATTGAAACATTCACATAAAATTTTTATTTGCTAGTAAGATAGAAATACTGGTCAAAAGAGAATAAGATGCACGGTGTTAAACCAAAGAGGCGTGAAATCTACTTGGAGATTTTGTTGTTTCTGCTTGGTGGACAATTCCTTCATTCTCCAGAGAAACTGGTCATCCAAACTGACATAGCAATTTTCTGACTGGCTAACTGAGGACACCTTACATTTCTGAGGACAGCATGACATTTTGATACTCATTAGTTTAAAAAGTCATCTGGAAAGAAATCGCCTAACATTTGGCACTTACAAAAGTTTGAGGGTTATTGCCAGTGAATTCTTCTTGATTAGTTTTTATTTCTTTTTCACTCTTGTTTAATTAATACATAATCATGTCATTACAAAGACTTTTTCTATAAATGTATGCCACAAGTAATAAATGAGGA
The DNA here is from genome assembly GCA_033628505.1 of Tringa tobata. Taxonomy (NCBI): domain Eukaryota; kingdom Metazoa; phylum Chordata; class Aves; order Charadriiformes; family Scolopacidae; genus Tringa; species Tringa tobata. Next base: position 7,583,876 of record JAHREE010000278.1, on the reverse strand, counting down.
TCCCTTTCGTTCTTCCATGTGCTGTTTAAGAGGGGGTTTGGATCAGGGTAAAACAGCACAGCTCACATATGAGTTGTTCTCATAGTCCTTGGGACTTCTCAGTACACTGTTTCAGTATCTCTTAGAGTGGGAGTAAAGAGCGTCTCTACCTCTTCCTCATCCTGTAACAGAGATCAGAACTTGCCCCAATGCATGCTTTCTTGCTTGTTTTTAAATCTTTGATTTATTGACTTCTGTATGATCAAAAAATTTTTTTTTTCCCCTTATTGTATGTTTGATGGGCCATGTAGAAGAAGAGAAATACGTTTACAGCATTTTGACTTGGACTAGCACGAGTGATGAGATGAGGAGGATAGCTGTTGCTGAAGGAGACAATAGTTAATGATACTTTACCTACCAAGTCACAGGGTTATCCCCTGGAGTGTTGTTGTATGGAGGCTGAATGGAGGCTTTCCAGAAAGAAAGTTCAGATTCCAAACCTTATGAAAGATGGGTGCGTACTTGCTGCGGTGTGTACCTTTGTGTGCTGGAGAGGCTCTCAAGGTGGATATGGTCAGTAATTAATAGTACATTCCCTCCTTTCATAACAGCCCTCTCTAGCTCCTGTCTTGCCACAATAGACTTTTCTATATGTGTTCTTTATTGTTCCTTTCTTCTGATCATTTCTCCATTTTTAAGTCAGGTTAGAGAGCCTTCTAGCTTTGAACTATTTACACTGCAATGGGCCTGAAGAGCCTGGTATTGACATCCTTTGTAATGGCCTACAAATAGAAAACAAAATCCCCATGTTACAAATGCAGATTGTGCTAGCAGCTTACCCAAAACCGCGTGTGCCTGTTTTCTGCTACACAATTTCTTTTCAAAAGCTGTAAGCTTTCCTGTGATAATATGAGGTAGCACAGAGTGAATATAAGAGGCAAAGAAACAGTGGTAAGAAAGGCAAGAAACTGAAATTCTATTCCTCTAGCTGGCTACTAACCTGTTCTGTGTAGTAGGTCTTCCAGTCTGGGGGATTGTAAGAAATCATGAGTAGTATTGTACACATAAAAAGCTTGACAAAAGAGAGTCTTCCAAGTAGCACTGTAACTCAGAGAATCCTCAAAATATGCAATATGTAAAGATTTTGTACTTTACTATGAGATGTCACTGTTTCAAGCTAGGCAAATGCTTGTCATTTTGATTCTTTGGAGGGGCTTTCTTTATGCTTTTGTACTTTTGCAGATAAATCACATACCCACACATCTATACGCGTGTGTACACAAGCACATATAAACAGACACAGAAAGGTCAATTCAATTTAGGTAGGACTGAGGTATACACTTTTTAATTCTCTGTATTTTTAATGTGAACAATTCTAAGTTATTCTCTCCTGATAGCACCTGGGGTGGTGAAAATATGCAAGAAGGCTTATTCCTGCAAACTGTCTCACTGCACCTTGTCAATACTCAGAAGCAGAGAACTAGGCTAGCTGGCAGATTCTCTCACTAATTCAGATGCAGGGGTTGTTTAGTCAGCTGACAAAACAAACTAAAGGTTTGTGATATGTTGACCTAGCTCCATGTAGGAAAATAACAAGACCCTGAAAGAAGAAAAAGATTAATTTTTTTTAAAAGATCTTTAATGACCTTGAATGAGTTTTTAAGCCACACTTTCTGGCTTTCCCCCTGTCAACACGGTCTATGGTGTATTATCACAGTAGTTCAGTATGCCCCTAAAGCCAAAATATGATTTGTTTTGTTTGAAATTTTACAGCTGACTGTGTTCGGTTTATTAGCACAACATTCCTTTAAGAAATCCATAATAAAACCATAAGCCTGAAATAATTTTGCAATTGCAGTTTAAAGCTTTAGGGCTAACCTATATGTCAAGCTCAGAGTTAAAAAAATAGCCCTCAATGATGTGGGTTGGTATCCTGGCCCTGGCTGCTTTTACATCTTTGGAAGACCTTCAGGTTATTTCAAATTATAAAGGTATGAAACAGTCAGTAAGAGGAAATGAAATTCCCAGAAATGATCCATAATCTGCCCATACCTCAGGCTTTTTACAAAAAAATATTCTCCTTTATCAATTTTTCAGGGGAAAAAGTAAATATTTAAATGAAATGCACTATCATATGCAATATTTGTATGAATATAAAAGATTTTAAATAATCAGGTAAGAAAGTACCTGAATTGATGTTGTCTGTATAAACCTAATTGGTTCCTGTTCCTTTGTACATATCCCTTAGTACACAACTATGATGATATCACCTATAAAATGTTTTCCAGAAGACTTCCTTGTCATTCCTTTCAAAAAATATATGGTGTTCACTGAAAGAACATCCATTCCATTTTATGTCCTCATCAAATGCATGTCCCTTGCCTTTTTTGCTGCATAGGGCATAAATCCTGCATCCTCATAGGTGTTTCAACAGCTCACATAACTAATATCAGGAATAGCCATTAATGTGTCTTCATAAAGATCCCAAATTCTTCTTCACAGAAGTTTTCAGTCACGCAGATGTCAGAAGAGATCAGTCCTTTTCGTGTATCAGTTTGAAAAGACTATTTGCCCAAGTATGTTGGTGATTTCCAGCCCTAGATTTCTCTAGAGCACAATCTCATTGCCTTTTAGCTTTTGTTGCATATTTTCAGCCTTCTGTAGATTGGGTATCTCCAGTTATCTGAAGCTGGAAAATCAGCTGTGAGGAACTCAGAAGTCTCTTGACAGCAGTAAGTGGTTTAGTTTAAATTGTCTGGCCAGGGTTTGTAAGTAGGATGTGGTTTAGCAGCATGCAGTTACCTGGGTCACAGGACTGTGCAACTTCTGCAATAAATGAGACAAAAATATTCCAAACATCAAACTTCATCACTTTACACCCCACATTAATTCTCAGGACACTCTCTACACCTTTTACTGGAAGAGCCCTGGAGTGGATGTGTTTGGAGCTGGAATAAACAATTATGTGTGATCTTCCCCATTCTTACCTCTATGTTCCTTTGCTTCCAGCATACTAAATTTAAAATGCTCTGTGATACCAAAGAGTCAAAGACGACACTGATATAGTCATAATTTCTTGGAGATTCTTAGTTTTACTTCCTTTTACAAATACATTTTTATTGCCTGTAAGCAAGTCTATTGAGAATAAGAATAATAGTTGTGAATAAGGTTTAGATTTTAGACCGTCGTTCTAAGTTTAGGATTTAAGTCAACACTTCCTTAACGCTTCAGCAAAGGGTATGTTCTGAAATGCATGTACTATGAATTTGTTTACTAGTAGGTTTATGGTACCTGTATGTTGCTTCCTACTTATAAGAATACTCCTGAGATAAACTGCACACGTTGAAACATTTTCAGATATCGCTCCAAAGAAAGTAAAAATGTTGGAAGGGTAAATATTGTCAGCAGTGATGACTACTCCAGTGAAGTGATTCATTATTTCATTCCCAGTACTTAGTAACTTTGCAGAGAGTGTGATAGGCTGAATGCCCCCCCTAATATATTAATGTGCTGGTGTGTCTTCTAAGCTGGTGAAAGCTGTGTTTTCATCAAGTATGCAAAAACCAAAAGTCTCTGTAGAACTAAAGATGGCACAGAATAGATAAATTTTGGGAAAGAACACCTTTATATAGGATAAAAGAGTTTCAAAGTTTGTTCACAAATCAGCAGGGTTTTGTAATGAAATAGCTTTCATAATGAAGTGATTCTCAATCTTAAATGTTAACTTCTTGGGATTTGTAAACTCTTAGAGGGCAAAGTGTAAGGATAGAATTTTCAAAGGGGAATTGTATGCTCAATTTCTATTAACTAATCCTTTAGGCAGTGTTGAAAATCTCAGCCTTACATTGCAAATGCCTCTGAAGAATCAGCATAATGGGTTGAGTGGCGAAGGGAAAGGATGACACAGTTTGGTTTTACAATGACTGTATCAGAAAAGAGGAGCAAGACTGGGTGCTTCTACATACAAAATGCACTGTGTTAATTGGGGATTTTATCTTCCTGTTTTCTCTCCTTTTATGTCATTCTTTATATTTAGGTTTGATTTTTCCCATCATGATGTACAGCAGTGGGGAGAGACAGGTATCCTCCTTCCTTTGCTCTCACGATCGGTAGCTGACTCTATCCTGAGTTGTCCCTCTGTCCTGGAAGCTGGGGAGGAGACCTCCCTTCATTTTCTGGCCGCTTCTGGGTACCCCTGTGGAAGAGCAGAAATGCTAGTCACAGAGATAATTTAGATATGAAGAGCTAAGGATAAGGATTATGACAGCTGTTAGGAGAAAATTAAGTTTATGCAGTTATACCCCTGAATGAGGTCCTGAATGAGGCAGAATTATTTCACCTCTACCTTAGAGGCAGAGGTATTTGATCTTAAAATCAAATCAAATAAAAAATGTAGGCACCTAGGAAACTTTGTGCCCTCGGGAAATGAAGCATGATCTAAACTTTGGACTTTGGTAGTGATGAAGCAACGGGATGATGTGTAAGTCTCTTTGAGGTTTTATCTCTGGGTTTTTATAAAAGCCCTACCACGTGAGGGGCACAGCTCTTGAAGGTACCTTAGGGGTCTCCTGGAATCCATGTAGTACATGGGTACAACAAATCTTTACAGTAACATGTGCCAGAAGGAGAATATCTAAGTGGGTAGGAGAATGCATGCTTTCATCTCAGCATATTTTAAAATAGACCATATATGGAAATTCCTTGCAGTCGACAGTAGAAAGTTCATGCTTAGTTTAAAGGAAATAGTTAAAAAAGAAATATTTAAATGTATTCAGATATTCATATTTTAATTCAGCAGGTCCCAGAGTGACCTGAGATCACAAGAGGATCTGCTCAGGATATAGATTTAAAAAAAAAAAAAGAAGCAAAACAAAGGAAAACATATTTAGTTTTTCTTTGCTGACAAACTCTTCACATTTACTTACTAAAGCTGAACCATGAGAAAGAGAGTGGAGAGATATGCACTGAGGAAGCCTTAAAGAAGATGAAAGAGGAGTTGTCACGCATGAATAGAAGTGGCAGAGCAGGAAATGTTGACATTCAGTGTTGATTGGTAGTGAGACAAAGGCAAAAATGTATGAAGAAAAATGTGCAGGATGAACAACAGATAAGTGTAGTGATGATGTGAGATGAGAATGTTTAACATTATCATTCTAATCTTATCTGGAAACCTTTCATAGACAAATACAATTGCACAAACATCAGTGAATCAAATGAAAATCACATCCAAGTCAACGAGGCAGCACAGCCATCAGCAGTTTAACCATGTGACAGTCCCAAGACCCTCTCTCACACTGCCAACACGGCTGCCTGCGGACCTTGCCAAGCAGCCAGATGCTGCTGGAAGATGAGGACCTTCCACAGTTGGCATTTAACTCTTGAGAGGGTAGCAATAGCACTCAGGCTTGATTTTAATGACTGAATTACGTCTTGCTTCAATAGTTGAATTTAAATTGTCATACGCTCTTACAGCTGTTTTAGTAGTGAATTTTATTTTGACGTGTTATGTAGTACATCCTGATCTAATAAGAATATTGCTTTTTCTATGAGAGCATTAATACCGACATAATTTCATCCCAGCTTCATCACATACTACTTTAATTAAGACTGCATTCATTTTGGAAGGAAAAAGGGCAAAGGTTTGATTTTTATATAATTATAATAACAAATGTTCATTAATCACAGTCGTAACATCTAATAAAGCATTGTGAAGTTATATTCATTAGAAACCTGACAGAGCCCATCATCCCGTGTCACAACTTCCCAAGCACAGCTTCTCAATGCAGTGTCAATATTCCCCTTCTGGCTATTTTGGGAATATTCTCTTTGTAGTAAGTATAAGAATCTATTGTTACACAGCCTATGTGATATTTTCTTTCAGAGCACTAGTGTACTAGATGCCTTTTCATCAGAGACATTCCAGGGCATGGAAAACACCCAGGAATTATTGAATCTGATTTATTGAAGATATTTTCTTAAAGACTTCAAACTTTTCTTAGTTATTTGTAAAGAAGCCAGTTGGACCCAAGATACACTGTAAGAACCTCCAACTACTTTAGCACACTCTCAATGTTTCCACTGTGGGTGCGTTTGACTTAGCTGTAAATCTCTGTATTGCCACACTTCAGATTTACAGGAGTTTATTATAAGATTTATTCTTATTTATAGGGAATGATGATAGAAAGATTTTATGCATGTAGAGGAACATGACCTGTAGAGTTTTTGGTGGTTGGCACATTGGGTACGCTGCTCCAGTAGGGAAATGTCTAAGTATGCTTGAAAATGAATGGCTGCTTCTCTCTAGTATGAATTGTATCCAAGAGAATGTGCATAACACACAGTTGTTCCTCCAGCACCAGTCAAGGAAGTTTCTGGTTTACTTGATAAATCCTTTTGCAGTAGCGTTTAAGGTTGGAGAGAGGAACAGGCAGGGAATAAGAGAGAAAATGAATTGTGTGGTCTCTCTTGTGAGACTCATTCTACTCATAAAAGTATTTATGCTTGTTAGTTTATCTCTGCTGTCCTTGACCAATGTAAATCTATGAAGAATACAAGGCAGAATAGAGACAAGTATACTCTTTTGTTATGCTGTTTGGACAGAGCTGGTGAAAAATTTTATTTTCTTTTAGTAAACAGCAGTACATTTCTTTCAAAAACATTACCTAAATGAAAGATTTCCTCTCTGTTTTTCAATCCTCTTCATATCTCTAGCTCCCTGTCTACAGGTACCTCACTGCCTTCTTCACAATCTGTCTACATCAGTTATCTATCTAGCTGATAACTGCAGAATTTGTTGGCATCCGTAGTGGAATGTTATAAGAGATACAAATTGCCAGAGACTAGGAAATAGTCACTGTTGCCTAGGAGTTGTAGATATGCAGAAGATGTGAGAAGTGGTGCTTAGATTGTTCATCTAAGTTTTCCTCTGATCCTTACAGGAATAGGAGATACAAACTAAGGAATTAAAGGGAGACTGAACTGAGAAGTAAAAGCTTGCACTAATTGTTTAACTTTCAACTTTTCTGTCATAGTATATTGAAACCAGAATTGTTACCTTCTACCACTGCATGTGACCTCTGGAGATTTTTCTGAAATAGCAGTTGTATGCAAAACCTAAATTAATCAAAATATTAAGAAGAAAGTATGCCTTAGGGTAAATATAGGGTGAATTTTATACTGGATATCTGTTTTGCAAGTTTCAAAAGACGAGAGGGAAACATCTGATTTTTACATAAGCAGAAGACTTCTTGTGCAGCTATAAAAGACTACAGGGTCCCAAACCCAGACTAAAACTGTAAAGCCCTATGCTATGGTGGTGCTTATCAGAAGAATTTCTGATTCATAGAATAGAATCATAGAATTGTCTAGTTTGGAAGGGACCTTTAAGATCATCTAGTCCAACCTTCAACCTAACTCTGATAAAAAAAACAAAAGACAAACATACAACCCCTCCCCTCTGCCCCATTACTAAACTATGGCTCCAATTCATTCACTAGAGAAAATTCTCAGGAATCTTACCAGTAATAATAAAGAATTAAGAAAACACAACCATGTTATGCATTAGTCTATCACTCCAGGACACTGTCCTTGTAATAATATTCAGGCAATGATTCTTCAAAACCTCTCTTATCCCAAAGCAGCAAGTTAAGGTATTGGCAGGTGGCAGTAGTTAAAATAGAAGCTCCCAAAATGCATACCTTGGAACTGTGCAGCTTTCAGCATGTCCCAGAGTCACTACCTGTAAATATGGATAGGATTTTTTATATTTCATTTTCAAAACAGGGGCATGTCAGGTACAGTTAAGACCATGCAGAGTGAGCTCCAGGTTTCTACCATCATAAATCATATTTTGGTTTGTTTGGTTTTTTTTATTTTGTTTTGTGTTTCGGGGGACATTTAGATTACTCTAGTTTATGAGTATACGTGCTAGACAAATTCATTTTTCAAATGTAAGGGAATTCATTCAATTCTAATCTGAAAGCTACATATGACCTTTATGGCAAAATCAGTGTCTGTTGCAGCTTCACAGTACTTATCAGTACTCTGAAGTGGAAGGGAAACCTATGACCATGTCAGAGGTAAATCCAAATGGAAATAGTGACTACATGGTGAATTTGACTGGTTTAACATGGTTTAAAAAGAAAAGAAAATAAAAGAATAATTGATTGAAACACTGAGCATCCCCATACGCTTAAAAGGTTTAACCTTCACTATAGCTGAAATTCCAGCACAAAGGACTGTATTTAATCAGTGTTGCATATGTGCATCATTTTCATGAATCTTGGAGCACTAAAAATGGGACAACTTTTGGGTGAATTTCTCCTGTAATATAGTTGCTTTGTGCTGCCAGACTTGACTTTTTTTGACAAATTAAAACCATAAGGTTGTATGGAGGCACCGTGGCAGCTCACTTTCGGTACAGCTTTCGCCAAGTGGTGGAAGAGGAAGTATGGCCACAGGGCATTTAGACCTAGAGGATTATTTTCTTACCATAATGGGATTTAGGCAGTGAAGAGTCAACTAGCAGAAAGATATGGTGTTCATTTCCAGCTTCAGTACTAGTGTGGGTGTGTCTGTTGGCATAGGATGCTTTGTATATACACCTTTTTCAGCTTGAATTCAGAGCTTGATCCACCAGCCCAGGATATGGGTTTTCTTATATTGATATCTGACATTAAGAAGCTTGTGTGTACACCTTAAAATGCAACCTAGAGCTGAAAACAGTGAAACATGTTTTCTAAAATGCACTGAACATGCACTAAGAGTTGCTGGAAGTGGTTAGGAATAGGAAGAATCTACCCTAGGAGAGATGCTGAATTTGCTCTTCAATTTCTAGCAGTTAAATTTTTCAAAACGCTGCTCTAAAGTGCATTATACAGTGCATGATTTTTAATACTCTTATTGCAAATTGAATGTAAGGGTAGACGTGAACTTCCACCAGAGTTTAATTCTATGCTTTGGCTGAAATATCTTCTTTTGTTAAAAGTTATGCCTTTGAAATACCAATACTTTTAAATTGCAAAACTTCATTACATTGCTATGTAAGTGGTGTAAATCACCTCCCCTGACTTTGGTGCCAGTAGATTACTTTAGCTCAGATTTTGCTTCACTTAAGGCGTCAGGTGCATACTTTCCTTTGACTTTACAGAGTGGAGATATATTTTTCCCCATCCTTTACAAATAAAACCTCATCAGCTGATTGTTTGACCCCAGTGTCAGTTTGGCACTTGCAGAAATGTGGGATTCTTACTTCTAATTACCAGTCTATTCCATTTTTTAGAAACTGATGTATATACAATGCAAGAGAGACATGATGAAAAAAAGTCCCTGTGTAAAGAAACAAAACAAAACAACCCCTAGTTTGTTTTTTCTCCTCCTTTTCCAACAGTCCTGAAGAACCATAGGATGGTTGTACCACTAACACATGTAGCACACCGTAATGGCTAGCTGTGCAGAGTACACTAATCCTATACTTAACAAAAATTTTTAAATTGCTTTATTTTATAGCATTCACACCTTCTTTCATCCCTGTACTGTTGCTGCAGAGTCTAGGCAAGCTTTCACAGAAAACTTTTTTAGCTTACCATGAGGAGTAGGTCAGATGCTTTTTTTTTTGCTCAGGAAAATAAAAAAACCTAAGAAGTTACATTGATATTGTGTTCAGTCTAGCACTTTCTGGGAACTTGTGGCATAGAGAATAGCTTTTTCACTGTGAAGTGTTGCCAGTGTGACTCTTTGTGGCTGGTGGGGAGGCAGCTGGGGAGCCAGCAAGGCCATGCAGGGTGTGATGCTGATGGAGCTTTGAGATACTGCCCTGGTTGCCTGCTCATGGATGGTCCACATGGCCAGCACGCCTGAGGTCAGGGAGACACTTGTACTAACAGAAGCAGTGACTGACTTGCACATTGTATTTCTGATAACCTGGATCTGACATTTTCAGTTTTCAATGATTCCTCTTACAAATGGTGATATTAAGGCCCCGGTAACATAAGAGGTGGAGCAGAGCTCTAAAAGATCCATAAGCTTCAGTCCCAGTGCAGGAGAAATAGATCTTAGTAACCCCTGTAAGCATTTATTGCTGGGTCTTTTGGTTTGGGTGAATGCATGTGCACTTATTATTGGGAATTGTGAAAAAGAGGATAGGTGGGCCCAATCAAAAGGATCACTTGGAAAAGTTAATAAACTTTTTTTTTTTTTTTAACTGTAACTGGATAGTTAGAAAAATCTTTTGTTTGCTTTTTGGAAAGTTGGTATAACATTATGAATAATAAACTCAAATTACTGAAGTGTAACAAAAAAGAGATTTTATTCCTGGTTGACTTGTTCAAATCAAATTCAATGTCACCTTTGAGGTTGTGACAGATGTCTGTATAGACTGGAAGATGAAATTCCTTTTCTGATAATATTCAAAGCATTCAGTGTTCACTCCAGAGGATCTGATATCTCATTTGTTGTCTACTAAGATGAATTTTCTCCCCAATGGAATCAAGAGAAGTTTTATATTTGACTATAGCAAGCCCTAGTTTCACCTCAGAACTCCAGCTGTTATTTTGCATGCAGAAAATATAAGAACTGGATCTTAAAAGGCCAGCCTTTTTTTTTTTTTCCCTACTATTTCCCTGTCTTCTTTCATCTTTCAAGCAGTTACTTTCTTTTCCTTTCTTGAATTTACTGTCTCGTTAATAAAAAGTCCAAGCTATTTAAGCAAATATTGTTATAATGAGTGCTTGACTTGTGCAGTGCCAGTTTTTGCACTAAATTATTCAGATAAAAATAAACATGGACAGTTTGGAAACAAACTAACATGATGAACTAGACTGAATAAAGAATTCATGAAAAACAGTGCAAATATTTGTAAGTAAACTTAATTGTGAGGATTAAGTGAAAGAGGAAAAGATAATTTTATTTAAAGAAAAAGGTAAAGTAAAGTAAATAGTCTTCCTTGGGTTTGCTTCACTAATAGATCTACTGTAGCTATTCATGCAGGGATTTTGCTAAGCATCTATTCCATATTCCTGATGTCTTTATGGTCATTCAATAGGTGGTCCAAATTACTCAAGGAGGCCTTTACACGAAGGCTGTTTTTAAATTTGGTCATTTTATTACTTAAGTGCACCCCAGAAAATGCAAACAAGGTGTCACACAGAAGGGAAATTCCTCTGTCATCTCATTCATACGTGGATGCTCTGTCCTGTTGTGCACATTTAGCTGTGCAGTGCTATTTTAGATGACCTCATTTTTTAGTGCTGATTTAGTCCAGCTACTCCCCAAATGCTGCCTGGGCACCAGGTGTGTCTCCAAGTCACAAGTGTGTGTTTCGCCTGTGCAAAGCACAGCAGCAAATGGGATGTTTAGGCTCTGGACTCTGTGTTCCCATTGACATACTTGCTGCGTGTCCAGTCACTTGTTGTGGGAATGTCACACAAAGTCAGCATCCCCCAAGAGATGTCTACAGCTGACAGCTTTTCGTGTCCACAGATGTTCTGATGCAGCCTACGCTGCCGTTAGACACCCACCCATGGGGGCTGCCACTGCTCCCCAGGGACTGCAAAGGGTCCCCGTGGCAGCTGGGCTCTAGATGCAAAGTCTGCTCCTGTGCCCTCAGAGCCAACGGTCAGGGTAGACACCTTTAATGAGAGGAATCAGGTGTAAATAGAGGGTTGTATGTAGAGAAAAGGAAGGCATCTTCCCCTGGATACTTCTGTTTGGTTAAATGGATGGGAACCAATAGTTCTTGGCCGAGTAGCTGAATTAGATCATCCATGTTTTGAGTGCTGGAACAGAGGAAATGTCAGTTCAGTGAGCTGAGCAAGAATTCAGTAACTCACGAAGAAAAACTAGTTGTTTTGAATGAGATGGGCTGAGGAAACTGCAAGAACAACACCAGTTACGTGTAAAATGTTTCTTCTTTGTAAAATACCCAGGACAAAGTGGTACAGTGCCAACCAGTTCAGACTGGGCAAGCCAAAACACTAGGTATATTTTGCAGAGATACAGCTTCTTTCTGATTTTATTACTGTAAATATTCCAAGGTAATGAAAGGGGGATGATTTGTGCCTTGTTGTCACATCATATATATCCTTCTGAGGCAGAAACACGAATACCCTGTAGTCTTTCATTTACCTGCTCCTGTGATTTGTGAGCATGTATGATAGTGCCTCGTGGTGGTCATGAACTGGGATTCTGCTGTACTCTACAAACAGGACAAATAGTTCCAGCTCCCAGGAGCTTCCAAAATTTCTCAGTATTTTCAGATATAGTACTTCCTGCAGAGCCAAAAATCCCAGTGCAGTTATTACTATTCTTTTAGACTACCAGCACCATGTACAAAATATGTTTCAGCACCTATAAAAGTAAAGCAAGATACGTATATAATTCATACATAACACAGTCAAATAAATAAATTTCCAGGCACACCCAGTATTTCATTTTGCCTTATGTTTTTGATTTAAAAAACCCCCATATTTAAAGAACCACACTATTCTCCTTTATCTGAACTCAAAGAAGCACAGCAGAGAAATATATGCAGGAATTAGCTTTTATTTATTTCATTTTGTTTGTGACAGATTCATTGTTTGCTTTTGCCAGGCTCTAAACCACCCACTGAACAACATGAATATTCAGGAGTTGTCAGCAGCTGCAGCCAGTCTGATTTTTCTCAAGAATTCTAGCACATGCAATGACAATGAAGTCACTTTTGTATGCAGTGGTTGTGCATGAGATGTTCCCTGATATTACTATTTTGGAAACTTTTTGAAAAAGACTGAGAAATACTCATGATTACCCCAAAATCTCATCAGCCAGGAAAAAAAAAAATTGAAAAAACCCACAAGCTGAAGATCTTTCTGTTCAGGTATAAATATCTGCTGCCTTAAAGACAGATTTAGGAATGTATACACTTGAATAACTTTATTCATATAGGCAGGCATAGTGAACTCAGCAGGATACATGAATTAAGTTATTTGAGTTTGATTTCAGAACAGGATATCAGTCTTCAGTGAGTAAGTATGGTTTTTTGGAAGGGGTGGTTTGTGATTACCCAGAGAAAGAGGTTACAGCATAAGCATAGGATTCTGGATCAATCTGTGAACATTTCAGACTTTTAATGGAGTTTGTGAGTGCCATTTATTCTCTTCATCAAGATTCTGGAGACCTAAGGTATCCTTATGCATGATGTTCATTTTCTAGTCAGGATGACAGTGGTGACTAGAGTGAACAATGGGGTCTGAGGGATTTGTGTGGACCGAAAGCCATAGCAGCAACATGGACTTTTGAGACTGACTTGGAGAAAATCTCCAATTAGGTGTAGTTTGATTAATGGGAAGACACTACTCAGTGTGCTTGAGAATCCATTGGTGCTCTGAGATATCCCAGATATACTGCTACAGGAAAAGAGTAGATTGCCATTGAGATTTAAGAAAGAATCAATTATATTCATTCAGACTCCTAAATAACTTAATATTTGCTGTAACAGCAGTTAGTATTTTTGCACGTAGTGATCAAAGAAGTTTCCTTTTAAGAGGCTATTGTTAAATACATGCATGGATGAGAACCTGCTTTGACTGTACGGTTTGGTAAATGTGAATATACCCTTGTCTGTCCCTGTGTCCAATTTGAAGAGCACCATTATTCCTTCAAATGATCAGAGTTGAAGTAGGTTATTGCTCTTTGAAATAAAATAGTTAAGATCAGTTAGAGTGGAGAGGTTTTTATGTAGTTAAGATTTCAGAACACATTCTGAACTCATTTATAATATAATTCTGGTTTTTGTTACTCCAAACTTCCTGAAACACAAATATTTTCCATTCTTGGTATGAATTTATTTGAAAATTTGATTACAACTCAAGTAACATTCTGAGGAGTTTGAAATTACACAATAGTGTCTATTTTTAATAATCGTCCAGTCGCACCTTCATGTTAAACAAGAATTGGTAAAAAGACATTGCTAGCAACCAGCAAGGCTTTTCCAAAGATAGAATACAACATAGATGCCAGTTGTAGAGGCACCTTTCCTCCCTGTAGACCAAGCAGACTACTGGTGTAAACCAAAAGGACAGCTGGCATTTGGTTTCTTACTGAGACAACCTCAGCCAGCTTTTTCTTTTTGCTCTTTCTTCCCTTCATAATTGAATTATTTTTATTCTTGATCTGTGGTTCACTTACATAAACAAGTTGTCCTTTTTCCAAGCAAAAAGCTGGAAGATTCATTTCAGAGCCAGGTGATTTCTGCTGAACAACCTCTGGGTGCCTCCATGACTTCTGTTTGCCTCAACACCTGGTGAGGTTTGTCCTGAGACTATGACCAGGCTCAAAGCTGTTCTAGTGTTCCTGGTTCTATGGCAGTCCAGGAGGAATCTGGAAATAGCCCATCTGGAACCTGAATTGTATTTATTAGAACTGCTATGAACCTGAGGTCTTCTGAAGGACCTTCAGAGCTATTTTATTTGAAAAGTTCAAGGCATCTGTTGTCATACCTGCTTCTCTTGTACACTTCCTCTCCTTAAGCCTTAACTTCAATAATGATGGTGTTGTGAGACAGGTGCTGCTAATGTTTGATTTAAAATGCAGGTACGATCCCTTTGGTGCCATCTATCTAGTTCTTTACTTAGACTGTGAGCTTTTTTATGCCAGAGAGTCCTTCCCCAGGACTTTGTGGCTGCTACCAGAAATTATTGTTAAATACAGTGGTTCTGTGGCTAGCTTTACTTACTTTTACAGACTGATATTCATAATAGGCATGCTTCTATAGTGCCGTGAAAGCGCTTGTTGTTTCTTGTTGTTTCAAGCACTTTGTAACTCAACCTCACATGAACTGCGCACAGAGCAATTCTTATCACAATTCACTTCTTAATAATTACATTACCCTCATGGGGAATGGACTAGCAGTCACAGCAGTGAAAATAAACTTTGCTATTACAGTTCATTTCTAGACAGAAATTAACATGTAGCTCCACACTATATTGGATTAAATTTATCATTTCCTTTACTATAATAGTCTATATATTTTTTCATAGGTATCAGAAGGTGGTTCCCTTTTTCAGTATTTTCATTACTCAGTTGCATGCTATTGTGTGGCACAAAAAGAGAAGTTGGTTTCATAAACATTCAGTAAACTGAATCTTGGTCTCCCGTGGGCTGCCTAGAGAAAGAATGGTTCTTTCTCTTTTATTTCTCTAACATGTATTTCTGTTGTCTCACCCAGTAAGATGAAAAATTCATCACACTAATTATCCCTATTTGTGGTATGCCATATGTGACAACTCAAAAATTACTTTCACTGTAGTCTTTAAAAGTCATTCAGGACATTTATTTGTAATCTACCATCTACCATTAACATGATGCCAAAGTTTGTGTGGTCTTTGATAAGCTAATATTGTGTTTTGGGGCTGGACTGTGCTTTAAACAGCATAACCTGCATGCATCAGCATGCATTATCCAATTCTGTTCAAGTAGTGAAACACAAGACAGGAAAAATTGGAAAGAGTTGCAGAAAAGGAGGAATTGGAGCACCCAATAATATTTTGAGTCTGTTTGGACATGGGAGATTCCTAGGGATCTAGGGATTCCTAGACATATCTTTCTAGCATGTGAAAATAATAATCAAAATAACCTTATAAAGCTAAAGCTGCAAAATATATACAAACCATAGTTATAATATGAATGTATGTATTATATTCCTGAAATTACACCACTTAAAAGTATGATACTTATGTTTCTAATTTGACAATCACACTTTTGAACTTCAAAAACATATATATTAAAAGGAATATAGGCAGCATACTTACGGTTAGACAAAATTGTGTATCTGAGGAATCTGAAGAAACTTCTGGCATTCTGTGTTCTCTTATCCATTAAAATTCAAGCTGTTTTTTAGGCAAAACTAAATACCCTTCAGGACTGCAGTATCTGGTCTCTTTATTAGGGAATGCTAGGAGTGAAGTTTTAGCTCCCACTGCATGCATACAGGAGTAAAATCTATAGACACCTGCTTCTGTCCATGTCTATTTTTCTCTTTCCTCTCTCCTTGAAATGTAAAACATAACTGGTAACATTTAGTGAACTTTTGCACTAAAAAGTTTTGCCTTTTAGGGGATAGAAATGGATTTTCCTTATCTTGACATGTGAACACTCTGAGTGCATTCCTTTTCCTCTCCATGGGAGGCGTTCAGCGAAATCAGCAGTGCAGGATAAGAAGGTACTGCCTTTAGGGCATGAGAAGGAGGGAATTTATGTTCAGGCAGTTTTCCCTTATTTTGGAAGTAGAGAACCTGAATCAATCATGAAAAAAGGCATATGAAGTGTACTCCTCAGATGGAAAACAATATAGAAATACATCAACTGAAATTGGAAAATAAATATCTATAAACAAGGGACAAAAGCTCAGCTACACATGAAGTTTACTTATTTTGTTGAACTGGACTGTGGTGATGGTATGAATATTCATTTCTTATGAGTACATTGACTTCCATCAGTGCATGTAAAATTTTTTCCTTGTGGACAAAACCTCGATAAAACATCTGCAGTACTTCCATCTTAATATTCTGAATAGTTAAATGGGATTGTAATGGAACATGGACCTTTTCTTGGCCTTCTTCCACAAGCTGGCTTTTAGCCATCATATCTGCCAACTCTGATATCAAATATAGCACAGCGTGGTGTGAGATTCACAAGTGATGGATACTTTCAGGAAATATAATTATCCTGTGCCTAACTGCAGTTAGCAGCTAGACACAGTTAACAGTTAGACAAAGGCATTTGGACTTTAGGTGATTTCCCACATTAAGTCAACAATAAAATCCTCCTAGATTTGATAGAGGTAAGGATTTCACTCACTGTTTTGCTACATAATTGGTTATATGCAAAAGAGAGAGGGTTAATTTAAAGAGAACTGTTTTCTTGGTGGCCTGTAAACATGATGCCAGCAAATCAGACAAGTCCAAAGTTTTTGCCAAATGGTGATGACAAAATGGCCCAGAAAAGTGGATAGATCAGTACTAGACAGAGTTAAACATCAGGGAAGAATCGTGATCTACAGGTGATGCTTGTAGTCCTCAGTTTATAGTAAACAACAGTGCAGTTAAATGCTCAGGATGGAAATAAATTACATTCAGTGGATAAAAATAAGACCATCATCACTGAAGAAGGGACTCAAACAGATGTTAAGAGAAGTGAGAATTATACTTTGTAACAAATAGCTGCAAAGAAAATGACTCATATACCAGATAATGGAAATAACAATTACAGTATAGCATACGACAATAAGGGAATGAGTCACAAACCACTTGAACTGGAAGAGAGAAACATAACTGACAGTTTCATGGTGGGGAGAAATGTAATGACTGAGATTTTTGAAAAATAAAAAAAAGTGAATTGTGAAAAACAATTATCTTGGAAGAGGCAAAAATTCTGGCATTTGTTTTATAGCTCCAAGTGCTGTCGCTGTCATTCTAAGTTAATGGTCGCACCGTGGCAAACTTCTCTGTATTTGCATTTTTTCTCACTGAGCACAAAGAACGGGTGATTCTTCATTCATACTGTGTAAGTCATGAGCAAGAGCACTGAAGTGTCATTACAATGGCTAAACCAGTATCTCAAAGAATAGACAAGATGCATCTGACTGAATTTTGCTCAGCTCAGTGGAGCTTAGATAACCAAATTGCTGGGTGAGCCCCAAATCCTCTTCAGAGCATTCTCATTCCTTCACTCCAAGTTCAAAGCTGGTTGTCACGTAGTGAATGACACCTGGCAGAAGGTACACACAGATGCTGTGACGTGTTTGAGAGCACTGGGTGGTTCTGATAGGTGTGCAGACCTCCATACGTGGCACAACTCACCCTTTAACTCGACTCTCAGGTTTCTCCACATCAAAACAAGCCTGTTTGACTTCCCTTTCCATTATATCAGACCTGCTGAAATTTGGCAGAATTGCCAGAGAAGCAGTTCTTGTGGCAACCTTTCCCTGAGTTCCCTCGTGGCTCTGACTACACAGCATGTGAAATTTATGGTGCTTAAGACTTTAAGCTAGTTCAGGTTTAAACTTTAACTATTTAAAATGTTTAAAGAACTCAAAAGCCAGCTATTTCTTGGATTGAGTTAGCATTTTGCTCATGCATTCAGATACCAGGGTCTTAAAGTCATATCTACACAGAAAGCTTGAGTTAACTTAGGACGATTCTCAAAATTCCACCTGCTGCCATATGCCCATAAAATACTAGGCTGGTTTCCAGCTCAGCCTATTTCTGAAAGCTCTGCCTCCAGCTAAGAGAACAAGATGCTCCCATTAGCTTTCAGCTCTCGCATCTTTAGAGAGCACTCGGCATCTGAGTGCTGAGAGGAGACCTCATTGCCCTCTACAACTACCTGACAGGAGGTTTCCAGAGAGGTGGGGGTTGGCCTCTTCTCCCAAGGGAATAATGACAGGACCAGAGGAAATGGTCTGAAGTTGCGGCAGGGGAGGTTTAGATTAGATATAAGGGAGAATTACTTTACTGAAAGAGTGGTCAGGCACTGGAACAGCCTGCCCAGGGAGGTGGTGGAGTCGCCATCCCTGGAAGTATTTAAGAAATGTGTAGACATGGCTCTTCAGGGCATGCTCTAGTGCCCGAGATTATTGGGGTGTGATGGGGTGTTGTGTGGGTGCTTTTTTTGGGTGTTGTTTGTTTTGTGTTTGGTTGTTTGTTTGTGGTTTTCGTTTTCCTTTTTTTTTTTTCTTTATGTGGTTGGACTTGATGATCTCAGAGGTCCCTTCCAACCACGGAGATTCTGTGATTCTGTGATGCTGTGATCTGGTCACTTTGCATTCAAGTGCTGCTTCCGTGCCACAGAAAGGGTCAGGATGGCAGCAGGCCTGATCCTGAAAAAAAGCATCATGTCACTTAAAACAAGGAGATCTGGAATTCTCCATACTTCCAGAAATAAATGGAATGTGGAAAGACTGCAATATCGACCAAGGTGCAAATGAGGAAGCAGTAACTCACATGGCTCTGGCAAACTGTGATGGAATTTAACTTTAAAAATCTAAAATCTCCCTATCTTTTTTCTGAAGTTCAGAAAAAAAATTGACATTGTTTTTTTTGATGGCACATCCAATTTAGAAATAACTCTGCAGCTTTTTGCACTTATGCTTTATACCAAACTGCTGGTTTAAGTCTTCTGATAAAACCCATGAAGCTTCCAGCTTGGGTAAATCTTACTTCCAGACAAGACCAACCATGTGAGCCAGAGGTATTAAACTAAAGGGTGGGAAATACAGTTCTAAAGGTCTTTCGATCAATGACTAGAGCTGAAACAGATTTATTTGGACTCCTTCATTCCTCTCAAAGTAAATTCTGATTCTATTTTCTGGAATTCCATTAAACTCATAAGAACTTTTTGTGTGTGTGTAAAATCAAAGCAATGCAGGTTTTGTTATATAAAGCCTAAGAAATTGGATAAATCCCTCTTAACATACTATACAAATCTGGAATGTCTATATTTATTTCAGCAGCAATTTCCTTTGTGTGAACATCCATGGTATTTGAAAATGATTGCACTTGCTTTTTACCTGTTTCTTTTAATAAAATCCTATCATCACCCCAGGACTATTGGAGAGAAGAGAGGAAATGCTTCAAAACTAAAATGGTAATTGACAAATTGTAATTTTTTCTCTGTTGATATTTTCTTGCTTTCAGGTTGATTCCCACTGTGTTGATAGTATTTTATGGAATCACACTAGATGAATTTAATGCAAATCAGTTTTTTATTGCAATTGGAATGAAAAACTGTATGAAACCTGGGAAAATAAAGCATATAATTTTTAATTTTACAGAAGATCATGTGCTGTTCAGGTAAAGCTAGGAAAATATTTTCAAGCAAAGCCAATGTAACAGATCATCATTTTCTTCTAGTTACTTTTGGCAAAAAAGTAGATAAACAATGTTAAAGAGGATGGTGATTTTTTTTTTACAAATAAAGTATAAAACATTGTTTCATTAAGTTTTAGAAAAGAATACAGGAACTAAAATAAAATTAAGGAGAAGAAAGTTTATTAAAAAAAAAAAAAAGGTTGTTCTTCCCTAACTGTAGGTCTCACATATATTTTGAAATGTATTTACCTTTGGTATTTGCCATTATAGATTACACTCTGTAGGTTATATTGAACTGCCTGTAAAAGACAGGATGCATAATCTATTGGAAATAAATGTGTTAGGTTGAAGCCTCAAGAATGATCTTGGATAGCAAACAGTGTGTTCATTTTGTTCAGGATCAGATATGAAAAGATTGAAGTAGAAGCTGAAAAAACCCCAATCAACCAGAAAAAGCTAGTGAAGTTTGGTGTTACAGGGGAGGGAAAGTGATATGGAAAATTCCTATTGCCGACACGGGCTTCGGTGCTCAGGAACACTTATTACAGGAATTATAAAGAAACGTTGTGAAGTTCTCGGCTTCTGCAGCTCTACTCAAAGGATTTTACTAAGGAAAAGTTAATAAAACCTCTTTTAGTTGGTCCTATGGAACAGTGCAGAATCACACCAATGTATCTGATAAGGAAAACAGGGACTGCAAAAGTATTAATTTTATCCCATGCGGACTTCCCCCTTACTGCACACATATCAGTAGAGCTGCTTGAGACCATGATACTATACATCAATACCGTAATGCGTTTCTTGTGTCGTCCTTCAAATACAAAAAAGGAAGCTCAAGAAGAAAAGCAAGTTGAAGAACTGAACAAGTCTAAAAAATCAAGGAGGAATCTAAAGACCAGGAACAATGCTAGGACACCAGGGCTTGGCTCACTAGGAACTAGTCAACTCCTTCCCACGGATTTTGCAATTCTTTATAATGTAAGAATTTTGAATAGAAAACAGACTTTTCATATCTGTCCTTTAGTCAGTGTGCTGTGAATGACACGAAATTACATGGAATCGCAAAGAGGATGGAGTTAATGGAGGAAGTACAGCTGAATTAATAAAGAATGCAAGTATGAGTGGGAGGTAGTTTCTAAGCACAGTAGGAAGTCTAAAACACATCTTGTTTTCCCTAATTGGATGAAAAATAGATCACTCCTGCAAACCCCATGCTGGTTTTCAAAACACTTGTACTGAAGCCCAATTTACCGTTATGGACTAATCAGGAGAAAAAAAGTTTTCAGAAATCTCCCTTCAAAATGCAGCTCAGAGAAATGGAAAGCCAGGTCTTCAACGTATGTAAAAAGCAAAGTACCTGCTGCAGTCAGTGGAACTCTGCTAGGCAATCTGGTTGCTAAAATTAACTTATTTTTGGTGATCCTGATTACCAGCTTTCCATTGTAAGCCAGAGTACTTTCCTCCAAGAACTCAGGACATTCTCAGTGGGCTGAGCATTATTGGTTGTAGCATTTAGGGTGGGCTCAGTGAGTGGTTGCATGAGATGTTTGAATGCCTTTGAAGAGATTTTACAGTTTATTTTTATAAGCACTTTAGAAAATATAAGATAAACTACCTGCAAGTTTCATCTGAATTTGCTTGCAGGTATGGCAAGGCTCCTTATGTTTGCCTCAGTGCCTTTCCTATTCACACAGAAGGAGTAAAAGCAATTAATTAAGGCCATAACTGGTCCAACCTGGGAATGTCAGCCTATGCCACTTGATTGGTCACATCTGCTGAGCTCTTGCTACAAGAGCACGGAGATAACAGCTGTGTTACCTTAGGGCAAATGATCCTGCTCAGGTTAAATATCTGGCTCAAAAGGGAGCCATCAGGCTTTCTAGAGAGGAAAGGGGTAAGGTCCTGTTTTAGGACAGGTAGCAGGGAAACAGTGTTGGTAGTGGTGGTTTTGCAGTTGCCTTTTGCTGAGGAAAGTCAGGTTTTGCCCTCCAGAAGGAGGCTTCTGAGCAGCTGGAGTAAAGTTGCTCCTTAACAAAGTTTCTGCAATAACCCTTGTTCTTGAAGATTGTCTCCATAGTGCTCATGATGAAAGACAAGTGGACTTGGACCCACAGTCATGTGGACTCTGGCCTTTTTGCTTTTGGTCTTCATTTGCTAAAGAAATACCCTGTAGGGTCTGTTCCTGTATCTGGACTTAAGAGCAGACTGGATTATCGGGAAAGGAGGCACTGTGCTTCCTCTGTCACATTGTCTTGGCACTGCTTTCCAGGTAAGAGAATGTATCTATCCCCTAAACTGAGTTCTTCAGATTTGCATGGATTCCCTTCACTGCTTGGCAAACATAGGTACCGTTGCCCATATGGAAGGAAAAAGAAGGTATGAATATAACTCTTTCTTGTTTTTGCAGCAAATTTCAATATTCTGATTGATAGTAAATGAGGATGAAGTGCCTCAAAGTCATTCTCAAGTTTTACAACAAAAATTAAAACTTAAATTTGAGTTTTGTTGACCAAGGAGTAGGGTAGGAAGGATAAAACAGGGAAATAGCGTTTGGGGTTTGGTTGTGGGTTTTTTTTATATATTTTATTTACAGTAGCAATCGCTTTGCAGAACTGGAATGTGACCACTGAGATAGATGTTGTGGGTTTCTCCCAATTGATTTCCACCTAGCTGTTGCATCCTGCTCCATACCACTATTCTTGTTCCTGTGTTGAGTCTCCCCTAGAGCACAGAGTACCTAGCTGAAATGGACAGTGTGTGGGGCTGGTGGCAAGAACTCAGTAGAGATGAGATTGATAAAAGTCTCGTAAAATCTTTCACTTGTGACACTGGGATGAGTTTTCCTGAATGCCCCTGCAAACTGTTCTTTTGATGTTGCCATCTGGGAGTTCTGCCTGGAAAACACAGTACACAAAAAATGAAGGATTAGCATTCTAGGTTTCATTTTAACTCATTAAGGTTTTTATACCCATGTTGATGTCAAAAACTCTAGACTAATAATTCACTGTACTTTTTCACGGTGGAGTTTTAAGGAGGGATGTCAGTGAGAAGTTCTCCCCAGTATACTTAAGATTATAAACCATGGCTAACTCTTTGTTTGGAAACACTTTTGAGTATTGTGCATTTTCGAATACACATAAAGTGTGGAAAGAAAACATCCAAACATTACATTAGTTTCTGACTCATGACAAATAGCAGAACTTCATCATAAATCTTCTATCAAAATGAATTCTCAACAGAAAATGTGATCTCTGTTGAACTGGCAATACTTTGATTTTTATCAACATTTTATTGTCCTATCCATATTTTTTTTCATCAAAAATATTTGGAAAACTGGAAACTCTTGGTAAAAGCCTAAGCAGAGTTATAGGAAGAATTTGTTTTAATTAATTCTGTAAAATTATATAACCAATATGACTGGAAAATGCACATTAAGAAGCGATTTGTGTTATCCAAAAACTCATTCCACAGCAGTCTTGCTGATATAGCTAGCAGAAACCAGAAGAAATGCTTGGATGTACATATCAATTCTTTGCTTGGTTAGTCATGCCTGAACCTGAAAATCAGAGCTCATGGACAAATACCTATGAATTCCAGCTTTACAAATAACTGTATTTAGAACTGTATCCAAAATTCAGTGAAATTATTTTCATTTTTCTGTTTGTTTACTACGTAAAAATTTATAAATGTATTTTAAAAAGACCAAGAGGGGTTTTTGTTTGCTTGCTTACAAAATTTAAAAACAAAAGGTTGCAAAATTTACTTTTAAAAGAAATTGCACAGAAAAGTCTTTAGCTAAAACATTTAATTTCAATAACTAGCAGTTTCTGATGAAAAAACTAAATATGTTATGTGCATAATACCTGGCTAGCTCTAAAGAAAGCTGCTGTTACTAATAGGGATGTGTGTGTGAGCATGTGTGTGTATGTGCACAAAGCAATCAGTGTACTTTTGAAATCAATACAAACTAGGAAAAAAAAAATCAAAAGTACCAGCAAATAACAGCCTGTGTTCAAGGCAATTTTCAAAATAATGAACCTTTTCCTGGAGCAGGAGGGAATGATAATATTTGTCAGATTGTGAATAGTGTATTAATTGGAAACTTGCTGTTTACAACCATCAGAGCTTTGTTGCTCCTTGATGTCTATGCTGTCCACCCTCACTAGATTCAATCAGTTCTCAAGAAGTTGCAGTCTTTTTTTGAAAGTCCAGCTGTTGCAAATATAACCCTGCTGTGGAAAGCTGAAGTCCCTGTGAAATAAACCTGTTCTTTTTGCTTCCATGGGATTTTTATGATTAACTTTCAGCGACTGTTTCTATGGTGAGCAGCTCGTTACGTAGGTACATCAGCCATCTCCGCAGTCTGTCCTGGGATGGAGGCACGATGCACACCCAGCAGGGGAAGGGAGCTGCTGCATCTAGAAATGTATTTTCTGGCTTGGGATTTTCTGGCTTCTGGCTTGGCCACTATCAACAGATCATGCTGCTTTTTGTGAGATGTACCGCAGAGAGAATTTGCCAGTGAGGGAGAAATGGCTAACAGCGTATTGATTTCATTCATTATCCTAAAGAGGTCTCTACTATGGCATCCACAATATGGTGACCTTAGGTCTTTAATTCTCATATTTTTGCACGGTAAAAAGTGCCCTTTCAGAAGCTATGCAGATAATTTTCTACCGTGACATAGATACAGAATTCCCTTTTCATTGTCTCTTCTGGCCATACCCTTCCTACTTGCAGCAGAACTCCTCTCACACAGAAAATAAAGTTCTTCAGAATTTTATTGCAGAAACTCCTGGGTTTTTTAGAGCAAATGAAAGGAAATGGTACACTGCAAAACTACTTCTCATGCATTTTTACATTCTCTGGTCAGGTTCCCCACTGAATTCTGCTTCCCTTTCTGCTAATTTTAGCAGAGGAAATAATATGAGACATAATCAAGGAATATCTTTCAATAGAAAGCATATTATGTTAATTAACTGATTCATGCACAGGGGAAAAGAGATTCACTTTTGTGGCTATTTCTGTTCAAATACTAATCTTTTATGCTCCAAAAGCATGATATGGCTTTCTTTCATTGTTAAATATCAGACTGGACAATTGATTTGGCATCTAGTCTGTTTCTTTTGTTGCTTTACCTTTAGATTGCCACAATGTTACATTACAATTTGTTTATCCTTCTCTGAGAACATCTAGAATGTCATTTATGTATTAAATAAATTGAAACCATCCAAACCTATTAAGCTTTTATAGAGATGTTGTTTTTGTCAAATTCTTTTTTTTTTTTTCCTACTGAAATAACAGACTCAGTGTTGCCAAGTTTCTTGGCAAAGGAAATTAAATACACCAAAGCCTGTACTATGTCTTTTAATTGTTGGACCTCTGTTCTCCTATATAAAAAAGTAACAGTTTAGAAATACTTTCATCTTTTTGAGTAAGATGTTTTCAAACACAAACAGCATGACTGTTTCTTCTGGCAGGAGATCAACAAACTTCTTCAAAGGCATCAAATCAAAACCCTCTGATGAAGCTTTTGAATTTCTGTTGTGGCACAGTTCAGCCAAATATGAACATACAAAACCATTTTAGAATTCAATATGTCACTTGCTGCTCATATGTCCAACATTTCTATAATAGATATTGTCTCAAATACAAGCTCTTTCAAGGTTTTCTGACTTGCTTGATTTCAGAGAAGTCTTAATAATTCGCTGTGGGCAATCTCTTCCATCTCCCATTTCTTTTTTTTGTCTCCTGTACAAAAGGATGGGAGATAAGGCATACTAGACACTGTCACAGAAGGCAAATTTCTTTGTACTGAAATGTTTTTATAAATATACAGGTATTGACTTTTTAACAAATAAACCAAGCACCAATTGCAAATATTCTGTTAACATCTCTTCCATAGGTGTATGGGGTAAGAAAACAAGTGTTACGTTGCAGAGTAAAGTAAAAGCAAGTGACGACAGACTCTCTGTAAAATGCAGCATAGTCCTCTAAACATCCATTGCTTTTGATATTCAGTTCATAAATAGGGGCTGTAAGTGCCATGAAATGCTGAAAAAAACATTCCTCTCTAGCTATATTGAGGTTTGGATGCCTGGCAGTTCTCCTAAATCCTAGGGTCCCCCAGCCCTTTCACTTCACAGTGAAGCTTCAAAGCTACTCATCTTACAGTTGCCTAGACTTTACACACACATAATATTTTGCATTTGATACTTCACATAACTTTAAACTTCAGTATCTGTTTCAAGGAAAGGGCTTCTGTCTATCTCTTACTGCAATTCTTTCTTTCCTTTACTTTTTGACCCCCATGTGTGTTTTTGAGACGCCTGCCCTCACAGGGTGGTTTGGAGCACTGGATTTCCTACAGATGTTGGTGTTTCGAATTTTCTATCAGTCCCAATCCAGCCACAGGTGAGAAGAGTCCCATAGCTAGTCTGAATCTCCCTTGAGAGGTCTTTCATCACTTTCTCTTGTCCTTGAAAGGAGTTTAGGTGCTTACTTTGCAAAAGCTGTTCTCTCCTCCTATTTGGATAGAAGCAAAAAATGTCAGCATCAATGTCGGGCATATCTCAAAGTGCCTAATTTCTACCTGAAATTGGTCAGACTTGTTTGTTGACATCCTACTGATTATTTATGTGCATATTTTAAAAACCTGAAAAGCCTGGGAACAGATTTCAAAGCCTTACTTGCCACAGTAGTGATGAGTCACAATAGCAAGTACTGATAAAACTGTGAAAGCTTTTATACAAACGTAGACTCTTAACATTAATGGACATTTGAAAGCTGTAGCTTAAAATCTTCCTGGGTCTCAATACTCTGTTGATATATTAGAAATTAGATCAGAGTGAGAATGGAGTGAATGTGAAAGAAAGCAGGGGCTATGGAGAGGAGTGGGCTCCATCACTCTTCTCGTGACAACAGTCTGAAGTGTTGGTCCTTTCCCTGAATGGATGGTAGCAACCTTTGGGAGCAGCCTTACCTCTGCACCCCAAGGCTTCCCACCCTGTCCTCAGCAGCTCGGTGCTTCTTCTCTTAACCCTGCCACCTCTGTATACCTGCCGCCTTCACAAAAGTATTCCAGGGTCCTTTTTTTTTGAACTGAAAATTTTTATTACCTTCAAGGCCCAGGGGGAGGGGAAAGGAATATTCAAGGATATGTGTAAGGCTACAAGATGACATGGAAATTAACACAATAGAGAGTCTTATATTAAACACGTACACCCATGACTCACTCAAAATGAGATTCAGGGGACAACAGGTGGCTGGGGAATGTTTCTGTACATTCAGGAAATGAGAAAATAGCAATATTTTCTCTAGATACTGCTTTTAGAATTTCTGGCATTGTCTTGCAATAAGGTATAGCTTTTTACTTGTTTGATAAAGACAACATTTTAGTGCTGCTTCACAGACTTATACTCTGTCATATTGAGAACATGAAAACATCTTGTAATCCAAAGTATTTCAATGTTGAAGTCTTATTGATCAACTTGTTTGGACACAAGTGTTTTTTTTTCTTTTACAACCACATACTACAATACTGATTTCTAAGATTAATTTTTCTTTTGTATTGTTTTACAGATCTATTTGGAAAGTTTAAAAATTATGTATTATTTCAAATGATAGTGTTTGAGGCATCATCATTTGAGGTAGCCCTTGTCCTAAAAAGCATGTAATTCACAGAACAGATCCTCCTCCACAAGAGACTGGCATTTTTCTTAAAACTTTGTCCTGTAAAGGATCCTGAAAGAGCAGCCCCCCCTGCTTGAGCATCTACGTGAGAAAATATATATGCTAGGTTTCCGGAAACTAACAGGAAAAAAGGTGAAATAATTGCGATAAGAGAAGGGCTTTGAATTTCTTTTGCCAATTAAAAAAAAAAAAAGTTCCTTTTCATGGTCACATTTCTCTCTGAAAATCTAAAAACCACAGGTCTCCTTTTCTGTGAAAGAACAAATGATTTTATTTTATTGTGCTCCTATATAGTCTCAGTTCCCCCAGCCATCCTTTGTCCTCCTTCATCATGGCTCATTCTCTGTGTTCATTTTTTCCTAAGTCTCTTCCCTCTCAATAGATGATAAAAAATGACTCATTTATCATTCCACTAAATGAGTCAGTTAATCCGAACACTGACTTTCAGGATACTAAATAGAGACGACTTATTTATAGGCATCAAGTAGGATTTTTAGAAACTATATGGGCCATGTCCAGATAATTTAAAGAACTGAAAGTGTCTGTTTTGTGGAAGCTGGCAGCATTTCTCACCTCCTGAATCTGGATGTGACCCTGTCAGGCTATATCCTAACAGTATCAGGATGAGAACTACACGTGTTCTACTCCCACCTCATCACCTTGGTTTCCAGGGGAAAGAAACTCAAGGGCTTGATCCTGAAAGGAGTCACGGAGGACTCAAATAGTTCCTGATGGGTACAAATGACAAGCAGGACTGGAGAAGGTGCCAAGGACTCCTGTTCTTCCATGGAAAAGGCAAAGGCTTTAGACAGAATAAAATATCTAAGCCTCATGGTGCAGATCAATGGTCTAGGCTGTGGCTGTTTAATACCAGGATTACCTAAGAGCCAAGGGTGACACCATGTCTGTATTTAAAGTTTCCCCTGCACCTGAAGATTTGTTTCTGCACAGATGCAGAAGTACCTAAGCTTCACAAGACGGAGCAGCTTGTCCTGTCCTTCTTGCCAAAGCACAGCTTTCAGAAACTATGACAAGTTCTGCATAAATCCTAGCTTTATATTGTAGATGAAATAGCCATTGGCTATCACGCATCAAATGCCTTCTTCCAGGATTATATATTTTTTTCCCCTGTTTTATCTCCCATGCTTTGGTCACGTAGCATAAGACAATTTCAGTACAAGAGCAACACCACAGTTCACACTGCGTTATAATAAGACTTACTTTGTGAAAGGATGGGGGAGAGAAGATTAAAATAAGGACACAGAGTTGTATGTGGGGGATGCAGGGCAAATAGGAATTAAAATCTTGATTCCAGGATTCTCTGTGTGTTGTAATAAAAGATGGAAGTCTATTGGATTAGGGGATAGGAGCTGTTGAAATTAATCCCCGCAGGAAGGAGAAAAGTTTTCTGAGAAAATGGTTTGATTGCAAGAGTAAGGAGCTCTGCAGTCTTCTCTCATAGTACAGGCAGGGGCTTTTCCCGTGGCAACAAGCAAAATTCCAAACTGTTTTTAACTGACTATGATTAAGTAAATCTATGATTCTTATTTTGATCTGTCCAAAGTCCTTTGGGAACTTGGGTCCCATTCCAATGTCCACAGGAATTTTACTGTTCCTTAAGTGGTTTTAATATTCTTATTCTATGGAGTTAATGATGGCAGGGATATAAGAGAAGAGAGTCACATTTGCCCATTTTCAAAATGAAAAATTTCTGACTCGGTTACTGTTGAATTAGGAAAGTCGGTTTTAGTTCAGTGTGAAATAATAGAGAATTTAATGGATGATGAGGATTTTGAATTCAGAAAAATTAAACTAGCTCTCTGGCATATAAGTCATGGGGGACTCTATGATGAACTGTTAGTGGCCTCTTTTAATCTTGCTGAACATTTTGGAATGTTCAGGAACGCTTTCGGTTTTATTTTAGGGGTGGAAGAGAGCTATTTCTTGCCTGTTCTTGAAAGGGACAGGTGAAAAACAGTAGTCCTACTTGTTTATTTTTGGATCTGAAGATGCAAGTGCACAGTTTCTATAGATACCACTGGGTAATCCAGCAAATATGTAGGCTGCTCTGTGGAGAGAGTTCAAACACGAGGCTGGCCAACCTGTTCAGGAGGGCTGGAAATCTCTCTTTTATGCTACCTTTATGACTCACGCTTTGAGCAGTATGGTTGTTACTAAGAAGTTTTCAGATGTTTATTCCAAAAGCAGCTGGCTATCCTCCCCAAATTAATTTCGTTCTGCAAATTTCAGCATACTGAAACGTATCACCATCCTCTGCTTCAAAATGAACAGAGGATTCAAAGCAATTTTATAGCTGCTTCTGAATGCCCATGTTTGAAAGAGATCATAGAAAGGAGACTTTTTTTATTGATTAAAACATACTGCCTTTTCTTTCTTCTTAATGTCACTATGTTGCCTTTGAAGTCGAGGTTGGTGACTTGGGGAGAGTGGGTGACTGGGAAACATAAGTGAGGTGACTTTGAAATGTAAGTCCCCCTGGTCTCAAAATATTTCTCTCCTGACTGCAGAGCAAGCCCACGCTCCATTCCTAGTCTGTAAGAGGAAAGCCACCATACAACAATGATCAAGAAGATCGCAGGGAGCAACTTCTGAGCTACTACCCATGCATTTTTTATGGAGCCACAAGTTCCCTGCAAACACTGACTCTGTATCTCTGGGAAAGGCAGAGGCCACAGGCAGTTACAGGGGACCAAAGGAATGACATTGTGAGGATACCAGGCTCATTTTGTGATTTCCCTGTCTGGTTTTCTCTGCATACGTATTGAAAATGAATCTCCATCCCCATAGGTCCTATTAGATCTGAGAATTGGGCTAAACTCTTGCCATCATTAACAGTAATAACCAGAGAAAAGAAAATATTGGCAAACACCAATTTCTGAGTTTTGCAGTTGGAATTTACTTGATAGTGGAAAAGTGCATACAAATACAGCTGAGTCCTCCACTGACTAATTGGTCTTAGAGGTGTGACAGTTGCAGACATTGTTTTCTGCCAACGCAACTAGCATTAACCACAACTACAGGACACTTTAAAAAGCAGAATTAGTACATTGTCAGTTATGAGCGTGCCATCCTAACTAGTCCTTTTTTTATATGTAAACTCATTTTAAGAGCTGGCAAAAATCAGCTTAGAAAGGACTTCCTAGAGCAAAAGATAAGGAGGAATCAATCATATTTTAATTTTTTTCCTGTTCTTTTTAAAACCACCATATTAGATTTGATGTTATACAGTTTTAAAAATCAGAGATTTACTTGGTATTGCAAGAAAAATCTGTATATGTATTTTTCCAGTTAAACCAGGCTAGCAGCATTCACCTTTTCACATAATAAGATGGTGAGTCTGAGAATGTTTACTTCAGGATTAATTAGCTAATTGGTCTCCATTGCCTTTGTCTTCTGTCTTCCTTATTGCTTTTGCACCTTTCATGTGCAAATTTGTCTTTGGATAAATACATTTTCTTTCAGACAAGTTCTCACAAATCTCTATTGGATCTTTCAATTTAAAGGAGCCTGTAAGTCAGAAATTTTATCAGATGTTGTGCTCAAAAAAGGTGATGATTCAATAGGGGCTTGTCTTTCCTTCATGGCATCTTTGGAAAGCTCCTCAATAACTTTTTGACCCAATTCTGTTTTCCTTCAACAACTTCTTAAATTCTCCCTTTTTTTCCAAGGGTGAAAGATACCTACATAGTATTTTGAGCTTATCTACCAAGAAAAGCAACAGTTTTCTACACTTATGAACCCCTGAATGTATTGTTATTATGATATACAGAGCAGTTTCTATAAATTTCGCTCTGGGCTGAGTGTCCTAGGAATGTAAAATAAGTGAAATGAGGACAGTGCTAAGAGATCATTCTGTAGCAGAGAAACAGCTCTAGGAATACCACCTGAACTAAAAATAGCAGTAGGAGGTCTCCTAGTGACCAAGCAATCTTTCTTTCTGAACTTTCTGCCCAGTTTGTAAAAAACATTAGAACATTAACCTGCTCCCTTGGCTAATTGTTACAGAGCACCTTAGCAGTGATTTACAGTGGCATATATAAATGCACACCTTAATTTGTACAGATAAAATACTTGGCTACCATAGAGATATTTTTATTGTGGATCAGGACAATAACCCTGACTCACCCGTATCTGTGACATTTCCAAGCTTGTGAATTGTTCAGGAGTTAACATCCTATTCAGAATTTGACAACCGGGGAGTCAAGGCTGACAGTTGCCATCCCTTCTACGTGGCGCCTAAGGCTAGGATTTGTCTCTGGTTTCATTTATTAGTTATATAACCCATATGCTATTTTTGAGCTATTAAAAAAAAAAAGCCAAAAAAAAAGCCAATGTAGAGAAAAAGAAATCCCCACATGGGAATTACCCACCAGGTAGCTACATGCAGTGGACTGATCTACATATGCATGTATTAATTTTCATTTAAAATGTTCGTGCCAGTGAAAACCGAGCCAACAGAGTCTTTTAGAGTTATGTAACAATGATAAATGCACTGCAACAGTTCCAGGCGAGCACAGGGCCCCTGAGATTTATAGGCTGTTTGCCTCTTTATTTTTTTACCTCTTAACTAGAAAAGCTCAGCTGAGGAGCAGCATCTGTATTTTGCAACGTGATCTTGCTTTTTTTATCTTATGCTTTAGTTTGGATGGTCCAAGCTATGTCCAAGTCATAAGGTGAATCTGAGTCTTAAATCAGCCACCACCCGATCCCCAGTTTATTGTCTTACACTATTAAAATGTGAGGAAGATAAAACACGTAGAGCCGTAAGCTGTCACAGTTTGAAACCCACAGTCTCGCCATTATTAGGGTAGTACCTGAGGACAATTTTGGGGGGGAGCAGTGAGAGCAACAACAAGGTACGTGGAGGTATGAAGATGAGCTAAATAACAGCAAGGCAAAAAAATGGTTTTAGCTGAAAGAGGGTAAAATAAGGTTGGATGCTGGGGAGAAATTCCCTGCTGTGAGGGTGGATGAGCTGTGGCTGCCCCATTCCTGGAAGTGTTCAAGGCCAGGTTGGATGGGGCTTTGAGATACCTTGTTTAGTGGGAGGTGTCCCTGCCTACGGCAGGGGGGTTGGAACTACGTGATCTTTAAGGTGCCTTCCAACCCAAACCATTCTATGATTCTATAAAATCCAGCAAAGCGTGGGCATTGATGTCCCATGCACAAGCTTCTGCCTGTTCTGCTGGCCAGGAACACAGCCCCCTTTGCCCTGAGCTTGCTGTCAGTGGGGTGCAGCCCTCAGCCCCTGCCAGGGCATCCCCTTTCCCCTGCACACAGACAACTTTTCTCTTCGGTGCTGCAAGAGATACCATGGCATCTTTTAGGAACTGCTGCACTGTTTTGCACCGAAGGGTGGCAGAGACAGGCAGCAGTGTGGGGAAGAATGAGACAAAAAAAAAGGCAATAAAATGAACAAGATAGGGGAGAGGGAAAGCCTAGAAAGTGATGTCTGGTTTTCGTAGGTGAATGAAGTTTTCTTCAGCCCAGTGCAGCTGACAGGTGTCATTCCCCTGTGGGATTAGAGAAGGCCTCAGTCTCTCAGCAGGTGCCGCTGCTCGGCTCTCCTCTGGTGGTGGGCCTGCAGCCCTTCATGGCTCTCCTCTGGTGGTGGGCCTGCAGCCCTTCATGGCTCTCCTCTGATGGTGGGCCTGCAGCCCTTCATGGCTCTCCTCTGATGGTGGGCCTGCAGCCCTTCATGGTTCTCCTCTGGTGGTGGGCCTGCAGCCCTTCATGGCTCTCCTCTGGTGGTGGGCCTGCAGCCCTTCACTGGTCACAGGTACTGCCTCACCGAGTGGCTGCAAAAGTAGCTACTGTGTGTGGAAACTGAGAAGATTTTCACCTCATGGAAGTTTTGTACAACTAAACACAAGTTCTGTTAGGTTTTGCGCCTTCAAATGAAAACTTTAGAGGTACTTTAGCCCTTGGTTTACCGGGTGTTTATCAGTTGTCTGGCTGAAGACACTCTGGGAATATGTAAGTTAGACTGCCCAGGTAAGGTTTTTGGGTTGTTTGTTGGAAAAGAAATAAGATACAAAATACAGAGCCAGCAGAGCAAGTCACCTTGCCTTAAAACTGCCTGTTGCAGCAAGATACAACTGAAAACCAGAAACATTTCAGCTTTGTCAGTGGGAGAACCTATGCATTATCTGTTACTGAAACTAACGTTTTTTTACTGTACCTAATGATTAAACAAAGATGATGGCAGTAATAGAGCACTATCAGCTGAAAACTGGTAGTTGAAAACAATCTAAAACTGTAGATTCTGCAAAACTCTCAGTCTCGATCATCAATATAGACACAATTGTTTTCAGAGAAGAGCACAGCACTTCAGCACGATGAAAATGTGAATCAGATTTTCAGGTTCAATTGCTTCATTATTTTGTTTTCTTTTCATCGCTTCTACCTATAGATCATGGCTTAGATTTTCACTTGGGCGTTTTTGGTGTATGCGATGTAATACTGGTGCTTTCAAATTGACAAATGGGTTTTCTGCATGCTTTCATACAGTAAGTTAACTATCCTGCTGCAGGCCTTAATGAAATAATCATTTTTAGTTTGTTTTTTTTTTTACTTTATTTTGTCATATTGAAGACTGAATTATCTAAGCTGCTAAAATTCACACTGTTATATCAGTGGTTAAACAATTTACTTTTACATAGATATAACTGATTTATAAATATAGATCTATAGATATATTTAGTCCACACAAACTTCTAAACTGGGTTTTCATGACAACTTATCAAATATTCATGTTTTCAACACATTCAGTTATGAGCACAATTTTTGCCCAAATATTGTGACGTTGTAAAATATTACCAGAGTACCTTCCACGAAAACTTGTTTTTCCTGTAGGAAGACTTTGCTCTTCCCTGCCTTTGTACAAGACACAGATAAGACCCAGTCCTATGTTAATTCCTGCCCTTTCTTCCCTATTCAGTAAAGGGGAAGTCAAACTGAAACCAATAATTTAAAAAATCTATGTAGAATTGTATCTATGACACGATTGATCATCTTATCTAATATTTAATATGTCAGATTTTTCTTTAGAGCTCTAAAATACACATTCAGTGGCTCAGGGGTACACAGCTAAAATGAAGACACTTTGAAATAGAAGGAATCAGCTGAAGTTGAACAACTGCTTTTTTGTACACGACACAAAGAAGAAAGAGGCTAACTGAAGCTTATGGCCGTACTTGGAAAGAATTAATATAATTTAATCCACCTCTATGAAATAGCTTGGCTAGTTATTTCAATTCACTAACTATTCTGTCTGAAATATACTCTGGTGATTGGTCACATGCTGTGACAAGTATTTGGCAGCCCATCTGTGCCATGACCTGCAGCTCAGTCTGACAATTTTAATGGTAGGTGGCTGGTTGCTTCTAGTTAATTTAGACTGTTTTTCATGCCATTGCCTACAAGTCTAAAGACTGTGTGGCATATGTAGACAAAAAGAACAAAATAACAAAAGAACCCTCAAAGCCTAGCACATCTTTTTTTTTAAATAACAGTCTGTGAATGCGGTCTAAGGAAAGTGAGTTTTTAGCAGGGTAAGGCAGCGTGGCTCTAAGCCATATTATAATGGAATTGTCTGCCTAGAGGTAGAAATCTTTTGGCAATTTCCAGTCTCTTTAGAACCATCAGTCTGATATGTTTGACAAGGTAATTTGCATAATTTTGTAGTGATGTTGCATACAGCTTGGTTGGTTTTTTTCTTTTTTTGAAAAAAATAGGAGGCCTTACTCCGTAAGCCAGCTTGTTCCCTGGGAAGAAAAGCAGCCAACTTGGCAAGCAGCACCCAGGTAGAGTGAGCGTAGGAGGACCCTTCACCCCTGCATTAGAGTGCCTCAAAATCTGTATGGTTCAAACAGCCTGGGCTCGTGGGTAAAATAGTGGCTGGTTCAAAATGCCAATGTTGTCCACAAGCAAACTTTTCTCTTCATGGCGGAGTTTGAAAGCAAAACACTATGCAGGCAAATTTGTGTAATGCGGGATGGCTGCCTCCTCCCGCCTTTGTTTGTGCTAGGTTCCAACAGCGTTTCTGTTGGTTTGCTGTGGTCACCTCTCCAGAAAGAGCAGCAGAGAGCAGCTAAATCACAGCAATCAGACAGTGCTCTCAGGAGAAGCAAACCAGTGGGGAAGCTCACTCATAGCAAAGAGTGTGAATGAGGACAGAAGGAAAACAAACTGTATTTAGGATAAGGCACTACAGAAGTCCAACACAGTGGAAATATTTGGGACATCTGCTGATGCTTCTTGGGTTTGGTTCAGCTTCATAAGAAAAAAATTCTCAGAAGAAAAATAGCAATCTTGACAGAACAAAAGGGGGGAAAATTGTTTACCTGGAATCAATTTTGCATCCAATAATTTAGACAGGGATTTTGAACAGCCCATATTTTTATACTGCAGGTACTGCAGTACAAATGTGTAATCAGTGAAACAGTTTATCTATAGTTTTCAGGTATTATAAATGCCTCACGGTGTTCAGTATAGTTTAGCTTAGCAGGAACACTTTCCAAAATAATTCTGTTTTTCCAGATAATTCCAGCACTGGAGGATACAAGGGCCTCCTTCAGAAATCTCATAGGTATGGTTTAAAATGGGTCCTACCCTGTCCTTGTCTCAGAGTCTGCACATATGCAAATAATTTACAACTTGTTTACATTACTGAACTAGAAAATGCTTATAATGCATCTTACCACTGAAAGTCATGTAAGTATTGTGAATTGGAAGAAATGTGACACAATTAAACATGCATGCAGATATTTTTTAGATATTCATGAACAGCTACGCAGCAAGATTGATTTAAAACCTACAATGCTTTCTCTAGATCTCAGCCAGGTGCTGGGAAAGGAGTTGGCAGGTATCAGGAACAGACTTTTCTCAAGAAATGCAGGTATAAAAAAAACACTTTCAGGGAAAGGGATTCTTTGGTGGTCAGGTAGTGTTTGAAAATCCCTCATTCTAAGTGTATTCACTGTGGGGTATGTCTGACTGCATACTTGCATTTGAAAAATAAATATAGGAAATTAGGTTTTGGCTGCATTGATAGCATTATGGGAGCATTTGTTTCCTACTTTTTTTTTTTCAGTATAAGTATACAAATCCATACAGTATAGTGGAAATTCATCAGTCGTATTATTGTTATCAACATGATAAAACTTTCCATGACCATGGTACAGCATAAAAGAATCAAAATTTGCCAACAGTTCTGCACGGTGCATGTATCGTCTTGTCTAAATATAGCCGGTTCTCCAATGCCACACCTTGAAGCTGTGAATAAGCTCAATATTTATATTTTTTCAATTATTTTATAATAATATTCTGCATTAATTCCCTAATTTTGTACAGCTATATTTTTGCAGTCCTTAGGATTAGCAAATGTTGAG
Organism: Tringa tobata; assembly: GCA_033628505.1. NCBI lineage: Eukaryota > Metazoa > Chordata > Aves > Charadriiformes > Scolopacidae > Tringa > Tringa tobata. Next base: position 7,546,948 of record JAHREE010000278.1, on the reverse strand, counting down.
TGGTCAAAGTTGTTACAACTGATTGTTGTTGGGGTCCTAGACAGGCATTCTGAGTAAAAAGCAGGGGAGGAGCTTCAGCTTAAGGAGCTTCAGCTTTCTCAAGAACCAAGAATTTCAAGTATTTCTTTCAGCTTTTAGGGGGGCATTAGTACTTAAACATATATGTTTGCTCCGTTGTCCACTTGACACTTAAGCGTCCAGAGTTGCCAGGACATGATAAAAAGTAATACTTAGCATGTTTGGAAAAAGGAGGTAACACTACTCAGTTTTCATTGTCTGCTTTGTTATCATGGCAATGCAGCAATGTATCTGCATTTGATACCTCCCATCTAATTAAAAAACTGATTTTTTTTTTCTTTTTGCCAAATAATGTGGTAAAATCCCATTATATCCTTCGTTTTTTCAGTAATTCTTCAGACCTTGTAGAGGGTACCCTGTCCTGCACTTGTTTGAACTGTTCTCTGCTTAGATTTTCTCATCTGGCAGGTCAAAGCTAAACCAAAACCTATCTGCAGGCCATGTGATCAGAACAGTCTGTAAAAGATAATACAGATACATTTAAAAGCGTAACGACTTTTTTCAAATACTAATAAAATAAAAAGATGTCTCCTATTCATAATGTAGTCTCAGGCTCCGATCCCCGAACCTAGGAAGAAGTTCAGTTCTTCAGCTTCAGTTCTTCAGACCTGTCCTCCTTGAGGTCTGAGAAGATATTAGCTACACTTGTCTTTCAGCTTTCTCACACAACCGGTCTCTTCTCTTTCCCCTCATGGAGCAAAGAGCACATCACACTGCACATCTTTTAGCACTCCCTCAGCTCCTGCACATCTGCTGGAACTGCACAGAGGTCTATATGGTAGGATTAAATGCCTATTCTGGCTTTCCTGGATGAAAATTATCCTCATGAAAATTCTTGCAGCACTTGTTGTTTGAGCAGCAGATAACTATTAATTTAAAATAATTGTGTGAATTAGGGAGCTTGTTGTAGTCAGTGGAGCTGAGAATTTAGGGTCAAATTATCCATGGAAATAGCTCTCAGTAGACCTACATTAGAAGGGAATCTGTCTTTTGTTTTTCAGGTAATGTGATATTTCTGTGAACTTCTTAATTAAAGAGGATGCAAACTTGTCACTAAATCACTCGATGGACAATGTTGCTGTACAAATGCTAATGACTTCATCTCTCTTACCTCTTGTAGAAGAGCATTAATGTCTTTTTTTTTCTTGTCATAAAACAACAGCTCCATGAAACTGTCTTATGGTTATAGACTGTGACTTAATAAATTTGAGTATACGTGGAGATAACTTGCACCTTTTAACATAATATCCATCAAATTTCTGGTGCAAGTTATATTCTCTGTACTTGATGGTTTTGGGATGTGGTACAGCAAAGCATTAGGCAAGCTATTCAAATGGTGGTCATGGCTTTGTGAGAAATTTGGCATGCCAGGATATGAAGGCTCGTCTGACAACTTAATGTTGAATTCTCTGTGGGCTATTCTCTCCTCCTTTCTCCCAGGAGAGTTTGATCTTTCATTTTTAGTAGATGTGGTATTTTTTTAAAATGTGTAATTAATCAGGGAACACAATGTAATTGAAATATTAATTACAGTTGCTTATTCAGGTACCAACATTTCTGCTACAGTATCAGCTGCTTAAATGCCTTTGTGACACTGGATTTTGAATCCACATTAATCCAATTACCCAGAATCAGTCCCAAAATAATTTGGTGTGGACATTCCCCTAAGCCAAAGTAAATTACTGTTAAAGTTAGTGAAGCTTCTAAGGGAAAATGAGCAATGGAGACACAAATGCAAATTACAACTGAATTGTATTTGGATTCATGATTTTTCTTCAGGTTTTTAAAATGAGTGTTTTGGTTTTTTATTTTTTTAATCCTTTATTCCCATCGCCTGAGACTTGCATGTTTGATTTAAATGCTCTGGGATAACCCACCATGTTGAAACGTGTGGCAGTAAAACAGCCTGAGTCTAATGACATTATCCTACCCTGTATTATAGTTTTTGTGAAGATGATGATTGCTGACATTTTCTGAATCCGTTATTTATCCTGTGGCATTTTTCTGTATGTCTGTACACATTCCTTGTGCTGAGGTGCTTGGAACCTGAGGTGTGAGGTTTGGCAATACTGAACCTGGAAGAAGGAAGGAGAATTGGAATGTGCCATTAAAGTCTCAGGTTCGACACAATGTGTAGGATACTTCCAGCATAAATCAACTGAAAGTGGAAACCTGTGGCGATTATGAAACGTCTTTTCCTTCCAAATCCATCCTTTGGTGGAAAGGAGGCGTCTTACATTATGTGCAAATGACCCCTTCTGGAGCATGCTTGGCATGGCACTGCCACACAGAGTAGCTCTGCCAAACTCACTACGCTTACACAGTTCCCTTTCATACTGGCATGCATAAAAATAGGGAGCAGAAGAACCCTTAACTGTACTCATGACTAAAATAAAATAAAACTGTATCACTGAAAGTAGTTCTCTCGTGGATTAGTCCCAGGTAGCTTTTTCTTCCACCAATGCATTTCTGTGAAACTAATTTCTTGGCTTACCCACACACCATCTGCCTTGTGCTATAGCTGTCTTATGATTACGGAATTCCAACTCACATGCTGACTGGGCAAAAAAGGAAAACAAAGGAATTTAAAAATCAGAGTGAGATGCTCTCTGCCCAATGTATTCCTAGTATAAACATTTTTGTTTATTGGGTCATTTGCTTGGATTTTTTTAAATTGTCATAACGTAATGGAACAATCTAGGAGTTTCAGGAACTCTCAATTTGACCTGCCCTTGCTTTGACATAGCCAGATGAGAATATACTCTTTCTTTTGTCCTACTTATTGCAGCTTTAGGAATAGGGTGAAATTTAATCCTGAGAGGGAACAAAATCTTATGTGGACGTTACAGAGAAAACAAAGTCAATAGAGTCGATATTAGCGCATGAACTACATAGTTCAGCTATAATAAACAAACCTTTTTCTTAGTGGCAAGTTGCTGTTAGTGATAATAATTAGTGATTATAACTTGAAATTATAATGTATCATACCTTCAGGACACCAAATTACTCTGCACTGCGCTTTAATTTCTGAAACATCACATCTCCTTGCCCATTAGGTAAAGTATTTCTTTTGCCTGTTTCTGTGTCAGCTCTTTGTTAACATGCAAGTCCATGCTTGTTTAACATGCACTTTTTATTTTTTCTGCACTAAGATAGTGACCAGTAACACTGAGCAATGAGCTACTTTCATCTTCCCTTAAAGAAAGTTTAAAGAAAGAAAGCCTAAACTTTAGGCTTTCTAATGAGAAGAAAACAGCTGTGACCTTTTATTGTACTCATCACTGACCCAGAATGCATAGAATAGAAACTCTTTGGTCTTTTACTGATTTTTATCAGGACTTTAGGTTGCAGTGAAGTCTTGTGATTTTGAAACCTGTTTACATTTTGGGGATAAGTTTGATTGAAAATGCTATTATTTAGACTGTTGGGCTAGTTTCATTCTAATTAATTTTAATTGTTGTACTGATGATTTTCTCTCTTCTAGGTATCAATGTGTTCAAGCATGTGATGGCTGTACAATCCTCTTTGTTTTTGAGGTACGTTCTTTGAAGGCAACCTTTTGAATTGCATTAGGAGAGTTCTTAAAATATGCAACAAACACTGATGGTTTGGGTTATCATTCAAATTATGCCTATAAAAACTGTTGCACAATTATTATGACCAACTTTTTTGAATCAATTTACAGATAAAAGATTACTTTATAGATTTACTTGGAGAAGCTGGAATTGAGCTTGAAGTAGGTTTAAAAATTTTAGCGGTAAGAAGTCTAGTACTGTAGCCTGAAAGAAAGACATTCTACAATGTCACTGTTATTTGAATGAATATAGAAACAATGACCAAGCTCTTAACAAAAAACTCAAACCCCTTGAGTGGAGTGGAGATTGTTGGGTTAAGCTTAGTTTGGTAGCACTGACTGAATGAGTCATTTCCAGGTAGATGACTAATAAGAAATCCTGTCTTAGCTAGAAGTGTCAATAACACCACTATTTTTCTTGGTAGAAGAGAGATCAAATTCGTAGATTTATGTGAAATGTTAGAGAGTGAAAAACTGACCTCACATGGATGTCTGTTTGCAATTTTAATCTGCCTTCATATAAAAGAAATACTTATGTACGGAATGTCTCAGTCTTATTGATGCTCATTATTATTACTTTCTTCTGAACCTTGACACTGACAGTGTTGCCTTGATTGTAAAAAATAGGTAAAGACAGGTTAATAATTTAATAATAATAATATGAAGAGGAAGAAGAAGTTGTAATGAAAAGGAAAATAACAAAGAGAGAGAAATAAAACCCAAGAAAGACAAGTGATGAAAATGAAAACGCTTGCTCACCACCAAGCGATGGATGCCCAGCTGCTTTCACAGCAGTGGCTCTCCCATCACCCACCTCTCCTAGTTTTACTGTTGACCATGATACCCTATGGTAGGGAATATCACTTTGGCAAGTTGAAGTCAGCTGTCCTGGTTGCGTCCCCTCCCAACTTCTTGTGCACCCCCAGCCCATTCGCTGGTGGGGTCGCGTGAGGAAGAGAAAGGGCCTTTACTCTGTGTGAGCACTGCTCAGCAATAATGAAAACATCTCTGTATTATCAATAGTGTTTCCAGCACAAATCCAAAATACAGCCCCTTACCAACTGCTGTGAAGAAAATGAATTCTATCCCAGTCAAAACCAGCACAACAGGGTTGTGAAAAATAAGAACCACATTTTCAAATAGCTAGATGCAAATCAGGAAAACTTTAAAAATCTGGCAAATTTCATCTAAGAAGAATCAAAGAGCACCAAGATACCTGGTAGGAGTAAATCTGAAATGTACCTCCCGAGATCAGAGCACAGCAAATTCATTCCTTCAACAGAGTACGAGTATACCTTTTGTATCTTTCTCCTGTGCTTTCCTGTAGGCATCAATACTATTGATAAAAAGAATTTGTGGCATTGTTGTATATGACTGTGAAAGTCAGTGTGTTTCACTACTAGTACACTACTGTGTTTCACTGCCTCTTGCTTGACAAAAAGGTGCTTGCTTCAAAACCTGTTTTTGTGTTCTGTGGAATGCAGCTTTATTAGTTTCACAATGGCTTTTTAAGTTATAATTTTGTAAATAAAACATCTTAATGAACACACTTGAAAAGTTAATAGTCTATATCATTGCTTAGAGAATGCATTCATTTCCTTGGCTTGCAAATTATGTCCTCTGGTTTCTATACTTCAGACAAGCACTCATAACTGCAATTATTGAAATCCAGATGACAACCTCTTACAGAAAAAAGAAATTTATCTGGTTTTATTGGCACCAGCTTCTTTTTTTTGTATTCAGAATTGACTCATCATGTTTCCTGAAAACAAACAAAAAAATCCTATGCTTTGCCGTGTGCTTGTTTTCTTGTTGTTGAGTTTTTTTGTGTTTTTTTTTTTTTCTTTCATCCTATATGGTACATGCTGCTTATATGCTCATTATTATTCTGGAAGGGAAGTCCCTGTTTGTACCATCACCCTTTCTGATAGTGGCTTCACTGGCTCTTCGAGGTCTCATTTCATCCTCTAGAGCTCGTGTCAGTGACAGTTGTCCGACTCTTGGCTGTTACATTAGAAAGCGAAATGAGGAACATAGTTATAATGGTAGCAAAACAATTAATGACACCTTTCCAATAAAAAGCCCACAGAGTAGGATGAGAAAATAGACATCACAATCTTAGCTAAAATTGCTGTCACCAGAATAATGATTGCAGCTGGGCTTATGGGGCAAAATTTAGCAATATTTTTAACAACAGCTGAGGACAAATCAGTTTGTCACATCCAGAAAGAGACAGAAGCTTTTTTAGGTTATTTAGTGATGCAAGATTTAAAACACATTGTATCAGTCTTCTTCATGGTTTTGTGAAAAGTGCAGAATTCTGACAGGCACAGAAAAGCTAGGTCATTCTCTTAATGCTGCAAGCTTATTTTCGGCAAAACAAGTGTTCTCAAAATGCTGAAAAGTATGTTGAGCTGCCAGAATGGATCATTTAAAGCCTGTTTGCATGGCTTTAATGGTATGAGATATTCTTTGTAATGCATCACACTGGTATGAAAAAGTCGTTGGTTGTCTTACTGAATCATTAAACTCAAAGTAAATCTATGAAGAAAGGTGAGCTAGTTGTTGTTAATCAGCATTTCAACTAATAGATTTAATTACCTAATTTAGTTTTCCTTGGTAAATTAGTGTACTTATTATGCCTGCTTAGATGCTTTCATCACTTATGGTATTCGGTTTCAATGATTTCTCAAGGACTAGCTTATAGTTGAAATATAGTTAGATTCAGGTTCAAGAATATGTAATTATCAGTAAGCTTCCAACTATGCTTGTTTTTTTTTTCAGTTTTAACAATTTGACAGTTGGTGAGAGTTAGAACTAAAACTTTACCTGGTTTTAATATTTTGCAAATATTATAGATAAAATCAGAGATTAAAAGTGTAAATGGGTGTAAAAATGTAAACAAAATGTAGATGAAAAGCACGTTATGCTTCAACTTTATGTAAAGGACAATAATTTCATTGGGTTGTAGTAATTTTATTAATAATCTCTTTCTCACAAAGAAGCTTTTATTCTAGAAATGTCCCAGGTGTCTAGCTAATGCAATTCTTGGTGCTTAATTGAATCTGATTGCATCACAGATCAGCAACCAAAAACTCAAAACCTGAAAAAGTAAACAAAGCAATGTAGTACTTAATATTTTCTCAAAACTAAAAATAGAACAGGCCATCTGAGAGCACACCTCCATGGTACATTTGTTCCACTTCTAATAAATATTTGATCACAACCTGTACTATATTTTGTATGGTATCTCCTGCAGTTTTTATATCAAAGAAATACTGCCTATTTAAGATCTATTGTGTTAAAAAAACCAAAACAAACACATTTTTAAAGAAAAGAAGATTCATACGTCAGCTATGAGGAGTGGTATTGAACAGTCCCTTAGAGATCTATGGCTCAATAACATTTTGATCAATTTTATGAGATCTTTTTGAATAGCAGTGTTCCTGCACGTTGAATTATTATATTATATTCCTGCACACCTTATTCTGAGCATGATTTTTTTAGAATTTTTGAGCATTTTGAGACTCTGGTTTAAGAAGTATTTCACAAACTGGTTGTTCATAGTTTTGGGGGAAGAAGATATGTCTAACACATTAATACAGGTATGAAATTGCTAGTGAAAACAGGCAACTGTGCAATAGAGCTGTTTAGATTACATTAAATTCTTAATCTCCATGTTTGATTTTTAAACCAGGAACAATTCACAGATCACTGCTTTGATTTTTCTTTAAATTGCTATTAAACACATAGTAAATAGCCCATGTTAAGATGCTATTTGCCCATCACAGCATTCAACGTAATTTAATAACCGAAACTTGGCCAAGATAATCTGATAGACTCCAGCACTAGATCTATTTTTCCTTACACAACAGTTTCAGCACGCTGTAAACTTTGCTAAGCACACCAGAATGTCCTGCCAGAACAGTAAAAGCCAGGGGCATTATAAATAGAGTTTGCAATTCAGAAGATACATACTTATAAAATTATTGAAAACCCTTGTGAATGTTTGTAATGAATACAGGAAAACAAAAATTTCAGTCTGTGTTTTTTCAAATGTATTGATTAAAAAATGTATTTTTCAAATTTATTGATTATAAAACAAATAACCAAAAAATGTTGTATACTCTGGCAGCCTGCTGGCCTATTGCTGTGCTTTCTACATCAAAGGTATTATTTCCCAAACTCCCTTGTAGCTCAGCTTTAGAGGAAGAGCATGAGGCCCATAAAGGCTTTTAAGGCTTATACATAAAACGAAGGGATCGTGGCTATTTCTTGAGGATATCTGTGATACGCTGCTATACCTGAAGTATTTTGGTACCAAATATGCTTTTTTTTACCTTTTCTTAACCAATGTAACTACACTTACCTTTCTTCTTGAGGCATCTTTCCTACTTTCTTTCCTTCTTCACCTTTGTTTCCTCCCACACCACACAGAGAGAAATATTGCTAATGAAATAACAATTATGCAAATATATGGACAAAGCTGGCATTTGTTCATTTGGCAAAATTAATGAGATAGCTAACCTTTCTGAAAACCTTGTATTTAGGCATATCACAGCTACTGCATTTCTAGTGTGTTTTGACCTGGTTACTGAAGACTCTTGTCAAATACATCCAATGTTGTACCAATTGTTAGGACTTGTTAAAGATTTTATCTTTCTTTCAGTGACATATTAATATGTAAACATCTGAAGTTTGATTTATTTCTCTGCTACTGTTACTTGTTTATTTATTTCATTTTCTTTATGTCAATTATTCTCTCTCTTTTTTTTCCCTTTTCTTTCTGCTGATTTAAAAAACCTCTGTATCTATGTCTATCCCACCGAACTCACAGCGGCGTGCCAGTTCTCAGGTCTAGGTAACATGGTTCCTGTTGCATTGGACTACGCCTATGTAGAGGCAAAAGTATACCACTGCTCCGATTTAAGGACATTGCTCTGAAAGTAGTGCCAGTTTGAAGTATCTGACCTACAATAGATGGAATGTAGGTGGAAGGTCATATAAAGCAGTTTGAAGTGAACTTTATTGAAAATGAGGGTATTAAAAGAAAGATCAGTATGAAAATCTTGATTTTTTTCTGAACACAGATTCTTTCTGGCTCTTTTCTCTCAACTAATTACTTTTTCTTCATTTCAACACAAATAAACTCTCTGATGTATTTTCAGCCTAAATGAAAATATTTTTATTATGTTAGGAGTTACTTTTGTTCAGAAACACTGGTGCAAGGCTTGTAATTAGCTGTTACGTGTTGAGCTTTTTAAACAATTTTTATCTTAAGATGTTTTTCTTAATATTTTTTTGATTCTCTACATTCCAATTTTTATTTTAATTCACTGAATTATATTATCCTTATCTTGATGTTATTTCTTTACAATATTTCCTAGGGATGGTGCTTTTAAAAATAAGTTTGCAAGTTTCTCTTCAATTATCTTTCTGTCCCACATATTTTTTTTTAATTTTACAGTAAATGAATGACTCAATCATTGATCATAAATGCACTGCAATGTCTCATTTTTTCATGAGAACCTGAACATTAGTACCAGAAATTGATTTTGACTATATTTATATCTTAGGTTTAAATTTTCTCTCTTCCCCCCCCCCGCCCCCTCTGAAAAATCTTATTTTTAAAATCAAAGTGGAAACTTATACTTCCGTGCTCTTCTACTTTCAGGTATTCTTTCCATATCTGAAAATAAGGGATGGAATTTAACTTTTGTTCCAAGCTCTTAATACTTTTATCAACCTTTTTGAGAACGCTAAAATAAACATAAAGGCTAACAAACCTTCCAAATTTTCTTCTTAATGTCCGAGAGACTATACACACTTAATATACCGTATAAATCAAAGTGGTTGAAAAAATATATCTGATTTGGAAAAAATGTATATTGGAATATTTGTATCAGACTGTATACACAGAAAGTTATCAAACTTTGGCGATTGAGAAGAACAAATTTTAAAGTCTATAGCTTTGTGGAAACACAGGGACAAAAACAATTACTTTTCAGAATTGTTTCAAATTATAGAGAGTAACTGTTACATGAAACCTTAGTATCATATAATTCTTAATGAATGAACTAGGTATCACTTTTAGGAAAAAACCCAGTTTGTCTCATGCCTCTAAGGCACCAGGTACAGAAGATATCTATTAGGTCATTTAACATATTCTCTATTGACTTCTGGAAACTGTTCTGCAAGACAGTAAAAAGACATTTTTAGATGTTCTGACTATTTTATGTCTCTTTTCATTACATCCATCTAGAGTCCTTAATGATATTCCCCACATTAAATCATTCTTATTACTCTTTCTATAAATAGTAAACTACGACCATATCTAAACAAGGGGACCCATGAGTGCTTCTCACGCCCTGAGTAAAGGTAAGTACTTTAGTTGCATCCCACTTTATCTCAGAGTGGTATCTGGGCAAAAAATATCTTCACATCTTCTTTTCTGATCAAGTGCATGGACCAGGTGTCCCCATCTGGATATCTACTGAAGTCCTTTTTACTGTCATCTTGATCAGCTACACATACTTACCTACCTACCAGGCACGAAATTTTCAAACTTCAAAGACATTTGTACAGTCTCAAGCATGCCCCAAGACAGTTTTTCATTTTATATTTCTAGTTATAAACTGTGTAAACTGCTCCAGTAATTGTGGCACCAGAACTGTTGTTTCTGGGACTATTTTAATCTGTGTGGAGTTAAGTGTTTTTTGCAAAAGAGCCCTGAAATCCACTGGCCAAGGGTCTTCTGCCTAATTATTTAGCAAACTAATGACTAATTTGACATCACTTCTAAGCTGGGGACAATATGAAAATTCTACAATAACCAGCTCATTTTTTTTTTTCACAGAATGTTTCTAATCTTCCTCAGTTCCCTGTGTCATTTCATTGTCTGATGGGTGCTTAAGTTCAAATGTTCTTATTTAATTTTTCTTCTCTCTCAAAATACTGCATTTCTATTGAAAAAGCTGCATTTTTATTTCTACGGATTTATGGTAGTAGTAAAGAAAGATTGTAAATCTTGTATTTAATTGATTGTAATATTGCCTTTGTCAGCCATGCGATATGACCACAGAAATGCTGTTGTAATAGTAAAGAGTTACACTTCGTGACTTTTACTCTGCTTAGATAACTATGATATTTTCAATGCAATTTAATGAACAGGGAAGCCACATGTCCATATGTCTGCGTAAGTCACAACCTAAACAGAGAACAGTCTGACTCACACCCCAGGTTAACCTTTCATTACAAATTAGAATGAATCTTGGTTTACATTTGCTCTGCTTAAGCAATATACACTTAGTGATTGAAAGAGCAACTAGATAACCACAGAATTAAAGAATTTTCCATTTTGTTTAACACAACCTTTTGGATGGCAGTAAGTGCAGCCACCTAAGATAGTATTTCCTAGGGGTTTAAGTTATTTCACTCTCACTCCCCTTCTTACCTTGAAAAATATATTAAGTGCATATAACCAGGAAAAATACATTCTTAACCACATACATGGTCTGTAGCACATAAAATACCTTATTATTTCTTGCAGTAAAGTAATGGCTACAAAGTTAAGTGTACTCTTGGTTCTATGTGATTCTAGCAAAATAAGGAATGAATTTAACAATTATCCAGCTTACTTCTTTTAAGGAAGTAAAACCAGACTGAATGTCAGAAATTAGGAGCTTAGTTAAATATTTCATTATTTCTCTGTAGCGCTATATAATCTAAATCTCTGGGCAACCAACAAGAAACCAGTGACAATTTTAGACGTCACAACCAGAATTTTTCCTGTTAGATGTGAAATAAGAACTTTACTCAGTTTAGATGATATGTTCTCCCTTTAGATTTCCAGGCAACAATATTCACATGTATCTTCTATCAAAGCTACCTCTTCAGTTCTCTAATTATTGTCTTTTGGAATGTTCTTTTGGAATAAGCAGAGAAGTACAGGGAGGGGAACCTATTGCATTAATTACTATTTGCAATGAGCAATACTGTATAAGAAATAGTTCCAAATCTTATCAAATTAAAGTGGGATTTGCATATCAAAGTTGATTGTGCTAAGGGCAAAAAGTCGTGATAAAGTTATTCCTTAATCTCTAGACCATGCCACAGTATAGATTACTTTCCTGTCAGCCTGGGAGGCTCACAGCTTCTGCCTGCCTCAAACCTTCAGAGGTTTCTCACTGGGAAGCTTGGAGGCTGATCCCGTAGCTGGATTCCAAATAATACTTTAAGCTCAGTACAGGAAAAATGACTTTTATCATGTATCTGAAGCTGTCAAGAATCCGTTGAAAGATTTGGATCACATTTTTGTTATCTGAGTTTCATCCAAAATTTGTTGTGCTGCTTTGTAAAGAACTGAGAATTGGCAGCACAAGCACCCTAGTGGGGAAAATATATTGGTGTGGGATGGCTTTGAAGTATGGAATTTGTTCCCGCTTTCTTGGGTTCCGATGTCAGTCCCAGTTATTGTGTAACATACTAACAGAGCAATGAAACTGAACTCTTAATTTAATGAAAAAAAAAATATAGATACAAATAAGAAAAAAAAGCATTATTGTGACTTTAGATCAAGTTAAAACAAAACATAGTTACTGCTGACCCATGTCAGTCATTTAAATAATGGCCTCTCATCCTCACAGATCAAAGTCTGCTATTGCCCAGCAGTAACATGCAGCTAATGTTAGCCCATTGGATCGATGAGCTGCATATTCCCCTCATCTGTGTAACACTCACACTTATATCGACATACCTGCTTCACGCTGCTTACAGCTTCAGCATTTCAGTATGAAATGCTCTTCTTAAATCTCAAAGACGTATCAATTTATTTAACTTCAAACAGTATTTATTTTGTATCTTGCCACACGCTGTGAGTTGGAATGCAAAAGAGGATGAAGAGGAAGAGACAACATGGGTGAAGAAGCAAAAGATAATGTAAAATATATAAATAACCTGAAAAACTTTTCAGGGTACAAATTTGTGTGAGATCAGCTGTGAGGGTTAGTCACTCAAAGCTGAATCTTAGGGCATCCAGAAAAGAGGTGTATAAGCACTTTCTTTGGCTGTAATTTACATACACTTAATTTTTTTTTTCCGGTTCCTTCTTTTTGGCAGCACAATTATTCCTTAAAATTGGCCTGCAAGTTAGACCTTTTGACACAGCTGGTTTCCGGGAGTCATATCAGAAGCGTTGTGAAGTGAAATGTAATTACGTGTCAGTAAGTGGGTGTGAGCCTAAGGGAGTCTGACTGAAGCTAAATGAGCAATTGAGCCTGTGAAAGTCAGAGCAACTGTGATGTGCTTCCAAAACTCTCAAAAAAGAGATTTTTACAACTTTCGGTCCCTTCTGCCCTTAGCAGGCCGTGGTAGGGGCAGCATATTTTGGTCTTTTTGTTCAGTGAAGTACTATTTCAGTTCTAAAAGCTAAACATGAAACCATATTTAATTACCAAATGCAAAACCATACACTTGATGGAAACTGCAGAACTTCGTAAGATGTGAACTCAGATTGAAACCCAATGGTTGAAGTTTAAAGAAAAAGAAAATAAATTCTCATACAGCGTATATGGAACTGAATGAAAAGAATGGATAAAAGTGCATGAAAAATAGGAAATGGTTTTGTAAGGCTTCATTCAAGGTCTGAAAATTCTTGGGGCCTGTGCTAAACCAGATTAGTATATGATAAATAAAGCAACTAGAATAATGATATTAGAGGCAGAGTATTTTCTGGATTAAAAGAACTCTACCACCATTCTGGAATTTCTCCACAGTACAGCATAATCCTGTAAAAAGATAGCTGTGTTACAGTGCACGACTGACAATATCCTCGTTTTATTTTGTTACAGAGCAGCTCCTTTGGTCTAGCTCCAGTAGTACATTAAGTATGTACATACGTGCTTATGTTGAGAATCTAAAAGGTGTTCATTTCAGAAGTAATCAAAAGACAGAATGATTAAGGGGTTAGTAATGAACAAACAAAGGCAGATCAGATGATGAATTATGAGTTTTAGAAATTTCTTGGAATTTATGTTATATCCCCAAAACAATGAAAACCGTCTTTTCCACCAGATACTGTTTTAATCCTGCTGTGGAACCATTACATTAAGAAGGCCTCACTGCAGGGTCTATTTTCACAAAAAAACCCAAACAAAACATTAATTAAAGGATTCTTTTTTTTGACAAAAATACAATTTCCAAAGGCTCAGAAATTTTGAGAATACTATTAACTGCAATTTTCATGGCTTATAAAAACTGAACTAACAGTTTAATATTTGGCTCTTTATTATTAACTGCAGCTAGATGTTCAAACAAAAGGGTAATTATATGGCATTTTCACTTATTGGTTATTTTTATTCTGAGTTTGCTGATTAGTTTCCCAGTGATTAGGACAGAAATATTACTTTACTCCACGCTCCTTACACTGCTAGGATATGGTGCATGCCAGACCAGCAGTTTTCATACACAAAATGTTGGAAGTGTTAGACTTGCAGGGCATATAGATTTAGTATACAATTTGCAGAGTGATAATGGAAATTCGTATCCATATTGGACAGCAGAACGTGTTCACAAACTCAAGTACTTGTTTTCAGGCAAAGACAGATATTTGGGTGCATCATCAACTGACTTGTGTAAACACGCCTAACTAGTCATAAAAAGTGTACATGATAACTTGCAGGGAAGCTCTACTTATGAGGTATTTAGGAAATATTAATGTTGAGAAGAGAATGATAAATATATCCCAGCATTCAATTGAACTCAGCTGGAACTCAGAGTGTCACAGACCTAATTCAAATGGTCACTTCCTTCCCATGAGAGGTGCAAACAAGCCAAGAATCCATGAGGCAAAATATATGGTTGATGTATATTTTATAGGTGACAAATACTTACTTTTAATTTCTAGCCAATTAGCAACCATGTAGTGATATTTATTGGGTATTCATTTGTGTTTAGGAAGCTGTAGCTAGCATCTTTGGATCCCAGGTGCTGGATGGGCAGGCCCAGCAGTGTCTCGGTACTCTGATTTACTGCTTGTTATACAGCCTCATTAAAGGAAACTTAATTGATTAATTTGGTGTTAATCTGAGTTTGTGGTTAGGGAGGTCAGGAAACCCCAGCTGATAGGTATGACAAACCTTCAAGAAAGAGCAAGGAACCCGTTCCCTGTAGGTTCAGTCATGGTGTCAAAGCCTCCATAAGAATTTTAAATTGATATTAAGACTAGAAATTTTACTTCTGATTTCAGCGGGCCCAAGATTGCGTGTTGTGTTTCCATCTAAGCGCAGACCATCACGCTGTTTTGGAGTGGAATTTGGCTGCTTCTGCATTCCTGGTATGTAACATTCTGAAACTATTTCTTTCAACCATATATAATGCTTGTCTACAGAAACTGAAATTTCTCTGTGGAACAGTAGCTATATTTTTAATCATAGATTTATCTTTTGGATTGAGTTTAGTATTTACCAGTTAATTTCAGGTTCTTTTAAGAAGACAGTGAAATGTTATTACCTTTATCAGTCTCTGTTCTTCCATCAGTGATTGCTCTGTAACTCATTTGGTGATTCATTTTCACTGTTATTTTTCATTGCCTTTCTTTGAATTTTATTTTTTTGCTTTAGGGCACAGAGTTAAGGCAAAGTAATCATAAGATAAAATAAAGACTTTTCTCCACCATCTTCTTTCAGTTGAGATTAAACAATCTGTGTTGACTGACAGAATGGATTTTTCATTGAGTGCAATGTGCTTTTTCTTGAGACTACTTTTAAATCCAGAATATTTTTATGTTATCAAAATAATGATGTCAACTGCAGGCAGGCTGGCTTCAAAAATTTGCAACAAAAGGAATAACATTTAATGAGTTTACTCTCATAAAATGATATAAAATAGTTTAATAGATTCCAGAATATCTACATTTTGAGCCAAAATATTATTCCTCTAAATTTCCCCCACGTATTAAATGTACCGTTTTGCAAATTTATTTTCACAAATGAGGAAAACCTTGCCTGGATAAATGTTTTTTAATAATCATAATAATTTTCTACTGTACGGTTATGTGAGGGAGACCTCACTCTTTGCAGAACCTATATTTAGTTTCCTGGACAGAGTGTAGCAATTCCACTTCTCCCAAACACTCAGTATCCTCAGGTGGCAGAAGCTCAGAAAGAAACCATGAGGGATCTGAATGTAAAAGAGCTTACCACTCTGGCTAGGGACCAGCAGCAGGCACAGAGACAGAGCTCAGAGACTCTCTTCAGGGCCATTAATAGTTTCTTTGGCTGAGTCAAAGAGGACATATTATAACCGGGATAGAGACAAATGAGAAAATTTACACAGTTTGGAGCACTGGGCTGGAGAAAAGGAACAAACCTACTGCGGCAAATTCACACTTCTTAAAGAGAAAAGAGTGGGGGAAGAAATCCTTAGGACAGCAGGGCCAAGCCTCTTTTAGAAATACACCATATAATAATGCATTTTATTTCCAAGGGCTGTAGGTAGAATGAAATTAATATCATACCTATCAGCTGGGCATGTCCAATGGTCATGTTTCTGAAGATGCTGTCTTGGCTGCTTTTGTATGTGATTTAATATCATTTATAATTCAGTTTTATATTTTTGTCAGAAAAGCATCTTACAAAAGCCAATCAAGTGTTTAGCACTAATATACTGTCAAGTGGAATATAAATTCCCTAATTAGCACTTCAAATAACATAAACATACTTCACCACATTTCACAGAGGAAAGCAAATAAAAAATTGCTTGACTTACAAATTTGGAATCAGGCTTATGTACAGTGTATATTAAATCATGTGCATCTTGTACAGGTTGCAAGTAAGCAAGTTGCAACACATCCCCACAAACAGAGACCAGAGAAAAGAAAAACTGAAGAGAAAATGAAGACTGGAATTTAATCACACTCCACTATTCAGCTTATTTCCACTTTTTTTGATATTAGAATGCTAGAAGCAAGCCTTGACAAGCTACCTGAGCACTATTGCTGATCCAATTTTATGCCTTTCTTTTGATTAATCTTGCTCTTTGCAGTAGTAACTAAATTTGTCACATTTGGACTCTGAAATCTACTGCAATATTGAAGCAATATTACCGGTTTCTGTTGCCATACCAGTGGGAATTTTCACCAATCATGTAAAATTTTGGTTTTGATGAAAGAGTGTGGCCTAAATGAAGAGCATATCAAACACAGAATGAATTCATCATCCTTTTCTTCCCTTTATTTCCCATGTCGAGGTTGTGTCCAAATCTTCAAAGATATTTTAAAGTCCGTATCTACTGTGTCTCTGGAAAACCAAATCAATTGTTGTCCCTGGAGGGGATGAGCCTATGTGCCCTCTGGAGCCTGTGGAGCTCCTTGTACTGAGCTCCCGTGAATGCAGGCCCCACCGTGGCTCTTTGGGCTACTTCTCTGCCTGGGCACCATGCTCAGCAGCTCTTTCAAAACGTCCTTTGATTCCTGAGCTCTGCATACATCACTGCTGTCTGTAACCCTTAGCTAGCTCCCTTTTCAAGTTTCCTTCTCCTCAGCCCTCTCCATCAATTACATCAGCTTCAACTCTTCATTTCACATATACCTCTTTTGCCTTATTCTGGGATGCCTCTTTGACCGCCTCATTTATCAGTTTGTTAGACTTTGATCTTGCTGAATACTCATTTATTTTTTAAGATCCAGTGAATCTATCTGTCTAATTTGTAAGAGGAATCTCAGCGCTTTAAAACAAAATAGGAAAGCTGAAGCCATCATCTCCCATTTCCTCCCTGGTTCTGTTTTCAAGTTCATTTCTATTTATGCAGTATTATACCAGTTTTGATTTGTGAGTTCTTCTGTGCAGCAAACATCTTTCCAGAAAGAGCCTGACTCACCATAAGTCACTTGAAAAAGAGCAGCTATAGGAAGAATATTCCATAAAACCAAGTTGTCCGAAAATACGGATATTCTTAGGCACAATTCCTGAGTCACTGTTGTTACTGTCTAGGATGTGCACCATAGCTGGCAGAAAGCACTAAGACTCTTTTGATGCCATTAAAAGTGATCTGAGTATCAAGCCAGACAAAGGCCCCCCCCGTAGTTCTTTCACATTTAGGGAAAAAGAATCAAATTAGGTTTGCACTGTGGATATGTCTCGGAAAGAAAAGTCCTGATATAGTTAAAAGTATAAAAACATTGGGTTTTTTACTATTTGGTAAGATGGTCACTAAGAGCAGGGATGAAAAACTACTGTAACACCCTAACATTAAAAAAAAAGTACTATCTTCATGAAAACTTTAATTCACTTTCAGACTAAGATCTGAAAATCAGAAATGTGCAACTATGTTTTTTTTGTCACAAAGTCTGAATGATATACATTTTAAAAAACAAATAGAATTCAATAGGTATTTCTTTCAGTAATGCTTATATTAGAAGGGCTTTGTGTTATGACATCAGCTTCAGAAAAAAATCACACACAAAAATTTAATTTTAAAACTGAAATGCCCAGGGACTGAGGTTAATAAAGACCAAGTATTATGCATGAACATTTTTCTATTCATACTTAGTATGCATGATCATTATGGGTAGAAAGTATTGTAAAACATTTTAATTTTTTAAATATTCAAATTCGTAATGAGCTGTATAAAATGCATCCCCTTCTGCCATTAATACTCTAATTCCCATTGACACAGTAGGCCTTTCCAGTCATATCCATTTTTAAATACTCAGACTAAGGTGATAGATCTATGCAGGTCAGTCTGTCACATGTGCCCGGAATAAAAATCTGTAATCACTTGCTTTTGTGGATTAAGAAAGATGGAAAGACTGTCTGCTAAAGACTAGGCAAGTATGTTTGGTATACCTCTATTAACCTCTCAAATTCCTTCAGCTTTTCTGCCTCTTAAAGTGATATAGGAAAGTATTTAATTTTTAAGGAAAGATCTGAAGTGCCATCTCTTTTCTTGCTCCCTGTCTTTGGATATAAAAGCCAGTGGTTTAAAACATTTCACTGCGATATTGTCACACAAGACCATACCAATCCTTCCCAAGTTCCTAATGGAAGTTTTTCCTTTCTAAACTGCTGGTCTAGCTAGAGACTTTTCATCCCACCATTCAAATATGACAGATCTGGAAAAAAAAAAAAATATTCCTAGTTTCTTGCTCTCTGCCTGTATAACTGTGTAGTCATTGTGACAAGTATACTGTTATTGACTATTTCTGTAGCAGCTATATTGAGCTCTCTATGCTTTCTCTTTTCTCTTGAGTGATATTTGGGTTTCTGAGAGAAAAAGCACAATCACTTTAAGACTATTCTTCAAAATTCATTGTCTCAGAGGAGCTGATAGTTTCAAAGAAGATTTGCAATAGCTCTTCTGTCTCCTACAGACTTACATTTAGGAAACTGAACGATGTGTTGCATATTTTGCCCTGGATTGTTTGACAGCACAGTAGGATCCAAGTGTTCAGTGTTCATACTGTTATGCAGGAAGAGGAAATATTAAGGGTTGTTTTTTAAAGTATCTTGGCAGCAAGGTTTTCCCTAGCAGTGATGACTTTTTAAGTAAAATTTGAAAGTGCATTTTTGTTTTCAAATGTCATTGTTTCTTTACCGCTAGCTTGCCAGTGGCTTTTTCATTTTCATTTATTATTGTTGAAAACAAGGTAAGTGCAACTTGAATGTTCCTGACATGGTAAGTTCCAGTTTATGTCATGAAAGTCTATCTTTCCAGACAGGCCCTTGCTAATTGTGCCCGCTTGCTACACACAGCATTATTCAAATGTTTTAAAAGTGAAATATAAACAAGGTCATTCCAAAATAAGGAAGTTATTGAAAGGTTAAAAATGTTCAGAGGAATCTTTCTGTCCCCTGAATGATCTTCAACCAGTTTTATTTTTAGTCATGGGATGAGTTCAGTGTAGAGCAAGAGCAATACCTGCATGACTAGGAAGATCAGGATTTGCTCCCTTATAAATCCTCCTTGATGAAAAAGCTAAAGGCTTTTATGCATCATTGATAATGTACTTAATATAAACTTGCAACTGTGAATGCAAATTTATAACAAGGAGGTTACCTTGAATGATTTTAATTGTTAAAATACATTAAATAATTGGTCAAGTAGTAGAAAAGAGTCCACAAGTATAAATGTAGAAAACTGTTATGATGTTAAAAGACATAATGATGCAGCCTCTCATCATTTTAATGAACTTTTTTTTTACACATGAAAGCCCTTGCACAGTTCCCCTGTGGAACTCCTTGTGTTATTTCCAGGTCCCAGCAGAATTCCTCCAGAGATTACCTGCTTGTTCCTACATGGTACCGCAGTGTGATATGTAAGCATAACCTGAATGCCTGGCAACAGGAGTACAAATTGCATGATGAGTCTTAATAGTGTGTTGCTGAAGACGTTATTATAATGAGAAAAAATTACTTTCCTTAATATTGGGGAGAATGAAAGAAGAAACATTCAGATATTTTCTGTCTGTAGTTAAGCTATTAAGTTCATATTTAGCCACTTGAATTCTAATGCCTTAATTTTTAAAAATTCTGAGTACTGGTTTCCCAGTGAACATCACTGAGATCACTAAATGATCGACATCTCTGGAAATCAAGCCCTCTATTTAAGTGCCAGGAGCACACAAGCTTCCTAAGTCTACGTGCAAGATATAAAAGTAGTCTGTGTGATACCTGAAGCTTGTGACTAAGCTTGAGCTCAGTCTCGTGATGAGGGTACTTCAGTGCCAGGCTGTAGTTACGTGCAGGCTTGGGTCATTCTGGAGAACGTCTAAACTGATGGCACTGCCAGGTCGTGGTGTGGATGGGAACAATGACTCTCCTGTCCTAGCCAAGTCCTCCCCACCCCACCAAGAACTATTTGTCTTGTCATGACATCAAGTGGTCGCCACCAGGCAGGCAGGGTCCTTCCTAAAGCATTTTATGTCGTGTAAAGCAAGAGTGGCCTCGGCAGGCTGACATACTGCTGTCAGGACAGATGAACGGAACGTGGGTCAGGGATCACTGCTTACTTCAGTTCACTCCTTGACTCAGGCAATTTATGACTGCATTGACGTAGCCTGGCAGTTCATTTAGGCTCCTGCATGTGGAATGTCACTTTTCAGCTTAACTCCAGATTTTAATTGTGGTTCAATAACTCAGGCTGGCCAGGGTGAAAAACACATATCTATCACATTCTTAGAAGTAAGTAAGTCTGATTCAAATAATTGCCCTTAATCGTCATGGTCTTATATTCCTACAGCAGGCAAAACAACAGTATAAACTTTGAGGTTGACAAATTGTGTAACATTTTTAAATTTGGTGCACACCAATCATGAATGCCATTTGAGGAACAATAAATCAGATTTAATCACTTCCCCCCATGTCAGGGGAAGTTATTCCTCTGTTGGTAGCCTTAAAACATCCAGCTACAGTATTGATTTTAAATCCTTTAAATATATCAATGGAAAGTACTTATGGAATCTTTCAAGCAGAAGGAAGAAGGATATATTCTGTTTATAACACAGTAAAGAGGCAGATGTCTCTGAAGTAGATTCCACTTCAATGCAAGACTTTGTGATACCAGTTAGAAACCGTATGCCATATTGCCTCGACATCCTGTTACCAAATGCTGATGGATGTTTATGATCGCAAATGAAATATGTAAAGCAGCACTGAAAATAATCTTTCAAATTAAAAGTGTTAAAATATATACTGTGCATGGTGTTCTGCAATGCAGGGATGTATTTCTATGGGAGTTTGTGGAGCACAATAACAGATCTCGATGCTGCCTCCAGTACTGAGATATGTCCATTTCCATATTTTTCCTATGAAGATGAACACCAACAATAGATGCCCAACCAAGTTACAGTATAGGATTTTGAGAGGTATAGTGGAGTTTGACTGCAAAGCTGTGGCTGCACATAACTGATAATAAATTGGTAAATAATTGGTAAATAAATGGATTTGGAAGCAGAAACTCCCAACTAGATTTGGGTTTGAGTATGCTTTGCAATACTCACTGCCACCTTTATCCTTGACTATTCAAATTGCTGCTGCTGCATCTTTCCTGCTGTTCCTGTCAAAGATGGGAGCCACAGGGACCTGAGGCTGCTCAGGGTGTACAACCACTGACCGTGTCTGATCCTGACATCGTTACAGGATAGCAATTTGGCATCTACTGTAACCCAGGAGCCGGGAATGTGCCTCAGCTCCACAAGTTAGATGTAGACAAAAAGGCTGTCATTGAACTACAGACTTTCCCAGGAATGGAGTGGTTACTAATGTATTATATAAACTGTGTCTTTACTGCAGGTCATTGAACGTGATGCGGAGATTATTAACTGCAATCTGATGCTCTCTGTTACGCTGTCGTCATTATGATGAAAATATTATTGCAATATTTTTGTTCATTTGCTAAGCTCTCAAACTCATATTTTATGACCAAAAATATTTATCAGAAGACCTACTCTAACACATTGAGAAGCATGGACCATTGAATTTCAGAGCTTTTCTCCTTCACTGAGACCAGTAAGTACCGATTTCTGAAGAGATCAGAGTCTGAGTTTGAAGACAGTCAAAGACAGAAAATTCATCTCGCTTGTTCTCATGGTTATTCATATTCAATCATAAGAGTATCCATTTTCAGTGTGTTTCATTAAACTCCCAACCATCTTTGGTGTTCTCTTTAAACACTAAAGAATTAATGCCTTATCTAGCAAAGCTAAGTATACAGTATGATCAACTTGACTCATGGTCTTAATTTTAATATTCTAAATAGACAGAGCTCTAAAGCTAAATTTTCCTATAATGTTCTTATGGCTTTTTCATGCGCCATTTCCATTTCCACTTCATTCATTTCAGCTCCATCTTTTTGAAGTACATATATACCAGAAGTGGTACACGTACTTTAGTGTCCTTTTGAAAAATGCTGAACTCAGAGACGCATCTTTTATCACATTCATTTGTAAATCAGCTTTGCTCCTTTTTTGGTTCTTCTGTCACTACTAGCCCCTACTAGTTCACTTTAAACAGGATTCCCCGCCTTTGAGAAGTCAGTTGAGTAGTTATTAATCCATTTTTCTGAATTTTACTGGTCTTATCCTGTAATTTTTTTAATTAATATATCACGGAGTAGTAAGCCAAATTTACTAAGCAGAATGAAGTTAATGTGAAAAATATTCCTGTCCTTCAATGTCCTCTATTAACATACTTCTCAGCTTCTCTGTTATTTCACCTTGAATTGCTACCACAATAAACAATTTTCAATCAGCTCTGTGAGCCCATTGTAGACGTTGGCAATGGGAAGAGAATTTTAGGGAATTGTGGCAAGCATTTCTCTCCCCTTGCTCCCTTCCTCTCTTCTTCCCTTCTTTCCACCCTCCTCAGTTCAGAACAAAATTTTAAAAGGTATTGAAAACAAATGTTTCCTAACTGTTGATTTTCAAAATTTCAAAGATACCATGTTAAACAGAGACACCATGTAAGAACTTCAAACACATTCATGCATTCCAGAAAACATTTTGGTTTTGATGAATCACACCAGGTGATTGGATGGTGAGTAATTCCTCATCTTTACCAGATGAAAGCTTATATTCTCACTTCTTTCAACATACTGAAGTATTCACTGAATTCATTTTCCTTTTCATCATTATTATGTACTTAATCAGATCCATCTTATAATGAGGATATGTCAATGGGGGAGGTTTATTACATCTATAATATACTTGAACTCATGGTTCCTGCCAGAAAATGTACTCCTGATGCCTTTGTTTCCTTTTCAGTTTTCCAAATCCATTTTGTTCTCATTTATACTGTATCTTCCTCCCAACATTTCTTTTTCCCTGTATTTACTTTGCTGTAACTGCTCTCTTTTTCCTTTCTTTCACCAAGTTGCTGTTAAACACATTTGTTCCAAACTACTTTCAGCGATTTTTTTTCTCCTGATTCCTCTTACTTATTATAGATTTTGTTTGGTATTCATGAAAAGACCTAACAAAACAAGTTTTTTCTATACAAAATTACTATTGAAATGTATGTAGAAATTGTTGTATACTTTTAAAGACTTGTAGGTTGAAAAAGACTTAGTGGATTAAAGAGAAAGAACAGGAAAAAATAGAAATAGCAGGTTACATCATAATAATTACAAAACAATCGTGACTTAGTCTGTATATAATGACACCACTCCCCATCAACGTGGTTACATTCCCAAACCTCTGTAAGCCTCCTGATTTGGATATTAAAAGCATAAGGAATAGAAATGTTATTTTTCCAACAAGTTGTGTCAATCAATTAGGAATTGTAGGGTTTTGATAGATCCTGGCCCTTCAATAGACAGAAAAAGGAAATACAGTATTTATAGCCGAACATTGTGACGCATTTTAAAATCACTATATTAATTATATCCACTAGTGACAAAACTAGATCATCCAAAAATTATGCTCTATGTATATTTTTTACATTTAAATTTGCCACAGTCTTTGAAAGAGCCTTGCACCATCTCTAACCCAATTTGCTATGCTTAACTGTATATGATTTAAATGAATATTTCAAAAAGCATTATGCATACTTTTTTGCTAGCAAATTGATGTGTTACATAGGTTTCCCCCTATGATTATCTATATGCAACTATGAACTAATATAATAATTTTAAATGCTATGCACTTTATTAAGTGAACATTGTTATTGCTGAATGTATGTACTCATTTACAGATTCCTTTATTTAATCAATTTTAAAGTCAGTTACTCTGAATCACTGATGTTTTTCTACATCCCTGGTTTTTCATGTACATTATGAAAGTATTAATTCAGTTTCTGAGTATCACTGTCAGCATTAAAAAAAGTTTTATCAATATTCAAAAAAATATTGAGGTTTTTCTTAGGTTGTACAATTCTCTTCAATATTATTTTTCCCCCTCGTGTATTTTCCTGCTTCTCTTGAAGACTAGAGTCATTTGAATTCTTTAAGTTAGTGGTGGAAGACTGCTGAGACTACCCTTGGAAAAAGCAGCGAATTAAACGTGCATGCTTAGTGGGGCAGACTGAAACAAAGAAATGAGCAGCTAGGAGGAAGGCCTGTAAATATAGTTGCTTACTGTGGTTTTCACTGTGTGTAATGATTTCATTCATTTAAGAACTGTGTACTTTCATTACAATGATTTACAAGCCTCTGACATTCCTAGAACACGCAGAAGGAGTCCATGCTTTCCTGTATCATGAAGCATGTAAGTCCTCATATTTTTACCATAATTTCTTTCCTTTTACCATAAAATCTCAGCAGATATTAGGATTAATCACTGGTTTTTCTCAAAAATTTATATAGTGTGGAAAATATAGACGCAGTTTTATAAAAAGAGTTTTCAATTCTCCTAGATTTTATGCAAGGCTGAGGCCAGCAAAAGCTAGAGAAGCTAAGGATTGGCTTGAGACTACACCACTTGAGGAAGAATGCAAGGAAGCCAAGATCCACGAGGTCTGGCATATGCTTTTCCTATATGCTTTTCCTCATTTATTTCTTTTCTGCGATGGTTTGGTTGCACAGCTGCAAGGAATCAATTCTGTCAAGACAGCAGGAAAGATTTTCTGCTCATGGAGGAAAGTCTACTGGTGTCTGCTAACAGAATCTAGTCCAATGACAGAATACAAATAACTGATGTTAAGCTATTCCAAGCTCCAAGACTCCTACTACTGAGTATTTTCCACACTTAGAAAGAAAGAGAAGGCAGGCACTTTTTCTAATGAGAACAAGCCTCTAGAATACTCCCAAGTGCTAGAATAAAGGAAATATGAAATATAGGATCCTGCTTAAATTTTTTAATGGGGATCATCACCCAATCTAATTTACATGTTCTGTTCTTAAGTAACGCATGTGTAAGCAGCTGAAAAAAATGTAAAATATATTATTGAAACAATAACTGATTGACAGCCTATGCTGTAATGCAAACAGACTTTTCTTCATTTTATTCAGATAATAAAGGCTTCAGGGAGTCACAAAGTGTTTCAGCTAGCAAAATGTAACTTACATACGGTACATTATCAACTCCTGTATCCTAATATTTCTAGTATGGCCTTCTTGTGCCTATAAACATCTTTCATAGTAAGTTGTGTACAATGGGGTCATATACTGGGCTTGCCAATAAATCTCCACAATGTACCCACAGTTAGTAATCAGTGAACTGCTGTTACTTCTTCATGTTTTCCAAGTCTTTGACTATGAAGTTACATGTACTATGAAGTATTATATGCAATGGAAGATAAAGTTTTACAGTATTCCTTATAATAACAATCACGTTTTAGAGATTCAATTCCAAACAGCATAAGAGTGTTTCCTTACTTTCTTCTATCTCCACTTTTCCAGATCCTGCCTGACTGTGAGCAGAATACTAAATGCCTTGACCCTTTGATTCTTGTCAATGCAAATCCATTTACCATTTATCTAGAGAATGTGAACCATCATATAAACAATTCTGATGGAATAAAAGAGTATTTGCTGACTTAGAGCAGTGGACTGATAGAAGATGAATCTTGGCTATGTAGCTTGCTAAGGCCTTTGCTGCCTGCTCTCATTTTGAGTGTTGTTCTTAGGGGAGTAGTAAAACTGCCTCCTGGTGTGCATTTAGTTCTGGTGGCCGCTGCTAGTTCGTGGTGGTGGTGTGAGAAGATCACAAGGTGTTATGGCACAAAAGTATTCACTATTTCAGTATAAGTCAGAGGAAGGGAGCGGAGGGAAGAGAAGGGAGGCTCTTTGGGACACAATTTCACCACTGAGAAGCCTCAATAATCTCTACAGGGAGAGAGTTCGTAAATTTTAAAATCTGAGCTGGAGGGAGCAGGGCATTATGATCCTTCTGTAGGGGCAGGTCACTGAAGATTGCTCTTTCCCCACTTCTCCTCCCTGGTGCTGGAAGTCTGGTAGATGCCACGCCACACAACACACCACCCCACACAAGGAGCTTTTAGTCACCCAGGTTTCTTTGTCATGTGATGGTGGCCTAGCCAGACCCTGCTCTTAGGAAGCTTTAACTTCCTAGCTCCCTCTGTGGAGTGGTCTTTAATATTGACCTTATTTTCAATTAAAGACTTAAAGAACATTTGTTCCCCGAAGGTACAATACAGAAGTGATTGAAAAGCAATATGATCTACAACATGCATTTTTCATCTGTGTGTGTTTCTTTCAAACAGGCAATAAAGCAGTTCCACGATTACTTTCTGTCAGTGAAATAAGTCATCCTCCTTCCTTAAAAAGAACTTTGTGAATGAGAGGTTAGAACTACATTAAAAAATTGGACTAAGGTCAGCGCCAGCAAAATAATATCAGTGAGAAAAACAATTTTTCTGTTATTTAGATTTTTTTAAACTAATTTTCAGTCTTGTCTCATTCTTCCTAACAATGTTCTGGCAAACAGCAGTTGTTAATCCAAGACTCTGTCAATCATCTACCAACTGGAACAAAACTCACAGGATATTAAGTTGCAGAATAAAATAATAAAAACCAAAACATGGAAAATTTACAGCTATAGCTCTGCAAATCAATGCTGAAAAAACCCACAGAGAATATTATCAAACAAGTCTTGTGTTAAAAAAAAAAAGTACCTTGTGAAATGCTGAGCCAAAGGTTGTTAGGACTTCTTCTTTAAGTTATCTACCTCTAGGGTATTGTTTTACCCTTAATCTAGAAAAAAAAAATAAATTATAACTCCTGTCTCCCTGTGTTAATATGGTAGTAGGCTTTTTAACACTGCCTTTTTTTCTTAGTTCCTTGTAGTCAAAACATTTTATCAGAGTCTTCTGTGAGTGAAAGGCTAGAAAGAACATGGAAGACTGCTGTTTCAAGCACAAAACTAGAAATAGGTAAATATTTTTAGGCGTCATCAGGAGGCAAACACCTGTAAAGTCAGACCTAGAAACCAGTACATTAGTGAATTACCATACTAAAGGCAGAGCACAAACTGGGCTCAATTTCACGGGAAAGGTAGAAAGAGTGTGTATTGGATACTACTACAGTCATTTGGTCAGCAAGAGCTATCATTTAACATTAATTTTGTTCCATAAAACAGCTGGGGAGGAAATAAAATGATAGAGAAGAATAACAGTGACTGTAATGTGTTAATTAAACATTTGTGCAAGCAACATCGTTGCTCTCCAGCCCCACTTCCAGCCTGGTCCAGCAGACCTGCCTGACTCCCATCTGAAGGGCAGGCACCACCTAATTCGTGTATCTGTTTTCCCATATCCTGCCGGGCTGGAAATTCTCCTCAAATACAGTTGCTCCTAAATTGGAGTCTCCATGGCAACCTTCACAGAGGTGTGCATTGGAGCCAGCTGCCAGGAGAAGACAGTCGCATAATACAAACTGAGAGGATTTCTACTTTTCACTTTTTTCACCCTGAAATAGATAGGCAGACAGACCCAATGTAAAACTCTAGCAGAACTGATTAAAAGTGGATGATGCTGCAAACATATTTAAAAATAATTTACAAGAGTGAGAAGTGACATTGTATAAACCACATATGTTCATCCTTATCATTGTTTTTAATGTTTAGGTGCAGTGACTTGCACCAAGGATACGAAGTTGAGAATGTAAGGTGATGCCAACATCATCTGTATTTAAGTCTGCCACCAGCCAAATCCAATCTCTGTGTCAATCACGTAATGTTGGAGGGTGATCAAGGTTCTCAATTGTCTGATGATGCAGTGCAGAAAACACTCAGAATGGGAAGATTTTAAAGAATGACATGTTGGTTTTCCCAGAGTAACTGCAAGAAAATTGGTCTGAAAGGTAAGAATGGAGACTGGTAGGGAGCTGAGGAGTGATTAAATACAGACAAGACTTGGGAGAAACTAGAGGGACCAGCTGACTCACCAGCATATTTGCAAGGACAATATTAAGCACACCATTATTTAAAATAAGAAAATCAGCTGTAAGACCCTTATGGCAGCAGACAATGCCTAAGTCTTCTGTGAAGCTTCCCTTTCTGTATATTACGGTGCAAAAAGAGGATGTATTTTTCTGAACTTAAAACACATATTTGCATTGCATTCATTGGCTATTTACTTCTCCAGCAACAATGTTGTCAGTTTTTTGACCATGCCTGTTTATCTCCATACTTACAGAAATACCAGTCATCTTGATGTCATTGGAGTCTCACAAAACCCACAAAGTCTTCCAGGACTTTTCTGAAAAGAGTGACAGAGAGTGTTTAGGTAATCTTACAACTGATATAGGGACTATTTTTTTTTCTCTTCAGAAATGACTGATTAATGCAAATGTTTACCTATGCGGTATCTTAGATTTTGGACTTTATATTCTACTTAGCTTCATTTACAAAACACGTATATTTATTTTTGCCATAGAAACCCAGTCCCCAAAATGCTTCTGTTAAACAGCAATGTTTTGGGGGATGACTGCACATGCATCCACAATCCACTCTGGTATTTTATCATTCAGAAGATTCAGGTTGCAATGCTAATATACAACAGCTGAATCTCAACAGTCATCCATGAAGACACATTTGTGATTCCTCTTCATGTAACGGATAATGAGGAAATAGTTGAAGAAAAACATCTTCAGAAGAAGTGAGTCTTCTTGCTTTAGTTTATTTAAAGAACAATGGAAAAATATGGGTAGGAAATAGAAATAATTGCAAAGGAACTATTGCACTTTGTTTGCAAAATACACTTCTGGCAGATCCAGCAGGATGATCTTCCTCTTCCCCCCACCCCATATTGAAAAGAAAAAACTAAAAAGCTTCATCAAAACCAATTGTTTTTTGTTATCTATACCTAAACCTTTTTCTACAAGTTTTTCAGTTCAGCCACTGAGCTGAGAGAATCCTCTATTCTCCATGTTTTCTATTGGCAGCGTTTTATAAGTAAAAGACCAGAGAATAACTGCAGGCACTTCTCCACATCCTGGATAGCTTTGCGATTCTTTGTGGCATTNGAATAACTGTAGGCACTTCTCCACATCCTGGATAGCTTTGCGATTCTTTGTGGCATTGTTCAGGAAGGGGTTTCTCATCCAAGCTACATTTTGACATCTGAGACCCCAAGCAGCAATTCACATGGCCAGCCCAAGCAGAGGGACAACCCCTCAGGAGGGCACACAACACTGCCATGCTCTAGCACTTCGCCCAGTCCAAAATTTTACACACTCAATGGATATTGAAGCCATAGGCAGACTTTTTCCTGCTGCAAGGAGTG
Source organism: Tringa tobata (assembly GCA_033628505.1). Taxonomy (NCBI): domain Eukaryota; kingdom Metazoa; phylum Chordata; class Aves; order Charadriiformes; family Scolopacidae; genus Tringa; species Tringa tobata. Next base: position 7,517,122 of record JAHREE010000278.1, on the reverse strand, counting down.
AACTTTTTCACCAGTTTATATTCCTATGTTCATACAATTGAAACACAACGTAACTAAATTTACATCTGAATGGCAATGTTTAAGCACCCTGCTGGAACAGCGAAAGTAAAATTTACCAGCGTTGTGTTAACTCTGTGAAATCACAGTAAACGTCACATGTTTGGGGAAGGAAACTTAGTAGGAAATCTGTCAAAGTCAGAACTGGATGGAGGGCATCTGGCTCCCACTTTTGGCTTTGGCAGTCTCCCCCAGCAAATTTCAGCACATTAAAAATTCCTTGCCTCACATCAAAAACATTAGATCTTTGTGCAGATTTTCTTTCCAAAGGCTACAGCTTGTACCTTCCTAAGCAGCAATCCTCAAAAAACCTCAAGTGAAGCATACCCACTGAAAGTGATTTAATTTTATCTAACACAAACCAGGAGCAATTTATCATGCCTTTAGCTCTTATTTTCCCTCCCTCTCTCTGACTGTCAGTGTTTAAAACAAACTCAAGATTGACACATAGACAGCAATTTTGCCAATAGCTAGTCCCAGAACTCTTCACACGGGCATCTCTGTATCCATATTTTTACCTTCAGGATAGATTTCCAATGCTAAAGAAAGTGCAGATCCTCAATGAGCACTTTTTATTATCCTTACATTAAACATTCTACTTCTTGTTGGTGCATCTTGCTTGCAGATACCCTTTACCATCTTCCCCTAAAACTATCTATCTGTAGTTTTTTCAATGTAATTTTTTATATTTAAGCTAATTGAACAATGCAACTTCCTGGCAATTGCAAATAAAAAAGAAATATCTTGTATAGTAAGATCCCTATTCTATTTCTGAATTGGAATTGATCTTCCTATTTTGTTTTGTTTGTAGTGAGCAAAGCACCTGTCTCTGGCGTACCCTGCTTCCACTCTAAACTAAAAGCCTACCACTCAACACTAAAAGTCCAAGTGGAGTAAATATGCTAGAAACTTTTAAAAAACATTCTATCATGCATGGAAGAGTAAACATTAAAATCTCAATGTCTTTTGATCTATGCATTTACCTACATGTTTATCTTTGTCTCACATTTGCTAGTATAGCCACGGAGGAATGAGTGTGAACAGAAGCTCCAGCTCTTGTAATACATGCTTTCTCCAAATCCCTGTCTTGGAAAGGCTTAAAATCCATCGAAAGCACTCTGTTCACACTATGTTCACTGAGCATAGTTTACTATATGTCTGATAAGAAACACCTACTTTTAGGTAAACCTTTATGGACGACCTGAAGGGACAGGGGGAGAAAGGTCCACACTACCTATAAAGGACTGTATTTTTCCATTTATATATTTCTTGTTATACTGGGAAATTCCAATATATCAGGGAAAAGTACCTCATAAAAAGGTCACTAAATAGATGAGTTAAAAAATACCCAAATATATTCAGGGAAAAATCTCCCTTTCAGAAAAAAATGGAACACCTTATAATTATCAGGATAATACTCTGTAGTTCTATTTTACCTAAATTTTATCAGAGTTGAAGCCAGGTATGAACCACAGAATGTCACATTGCTATAAAGATTAAGTGCAATGATGCCATTGCTTACAGGAGACTGGGCATAGGCCTGGCTTTCCCCTAGGGGATATCCAGGAGGAATAAGGTGCCAGCTGTAAATTATTTACTAGTGTCTGAACTTCTCACCATGAGCAGGAAAAGAATAACCACAAAGTAATGTACAAATACATACTAGAGAAACAATGCAACGTTTTGTACAAGTCTGTTCTAATTATCAAGACAGATTTGGTAGCTATTTCTTTTATTTTAATTACTTTTTAAAATTTATTTTAATTACTATACTTAATATAATTTAGTTGGATACTTCCATAGGATGTAGCAAAATTGTGTATTACCTCAGTTTCCTGTATCAGTTCCAAAGTCAGTTCCTTTAGGTATGTAGGTGGTAGAGGGATGGCCATCATTTTCATGAAAAATACAGCTTTTATCTTTGCCAGGTGACACAGGTGTTTTCCTATTTTCTTGACTCATTTCCTGAAGGAAAGAGGCCCCATTATATCCTTAGTGCAGTCTTGAGTGCCTTACGCTGCTGAGGAATGCTAAGCTGAATTGTGTTGTTTCTGAGTTGCTGTTTGGGTTTGCTTTCACACACTGGTTGCTGGAAGAGTCAGAGCACGTTTGGGATGGTGGCCAAAAAGAACTTAAATAGCATGAGATATGCAATTTGATGGTTACTAACACTGGCCATACTTTGTGCTTATAACACCATTAGCAGCCAGTGATTGATGCAAAGTGATTGCTAATTGCTGTAATTAATCAAATGTCATTCAGCATTGAGGAGTTATTGACATCACACACTCACACAAAGAAATTCCTCACCAAGAGATACCAACCCAGGTGCAGAAAGTGCTACTTTAGGTTTTCTTCAGAGAAAAGTTATGTTATTTCATTAGCTGAAAAGGAAAAGCTCCACATGCTCTGACACTAGCTGCATGACAGTGAGAAAATTTCTATTTCAGCTTCTATCAGCAGTCTCTTTCCAGTTCAAAACCTTTCCAGGGTCTTTAGCAATGCTGAGGCACACTAACTGCCCAATTTAATGGGGAATGTGGCAGCCAGGTATTTTGCCTGCTAGACATAATTGTTGCAAATGTCTATAAGATCGGTGATAAGGTTTTATGCTAGAGTACAAACTGATAACTGGGCTAACAGCTGCTGTTCAGTTAATCTAGGAAATGGAAGTGAAAGTTTTATGTAATGATGTCAAATTGCTGATATTGCTGGTATCACAAGAAACATGATTGTACGGACAACATTGAGAAGTTCTTCCCTTATTTATTCACTTGCTTTCAAGGTTTTGGATGTGTGAAACAGGTACTGAAACTAAATGCATCTTTGATTGTTAGGAGCAGAGTTTTGCAACTACTGCAGAAGACATTTAGCAGTATTTGCTGATTTTTTTCTTCTTTACTTTTGCTAAGCGCATACTGCTTTTGCACTGGTTCTCTGCAAGCATTCAAGAGCTAGCAGGAGTATCTGCAGCATATTTTTAATTATTTCTGGATATTACTGGAACTGCTGTTATATAGTAGCATGAGAAAGTCCAAACAGGAACATCTCGTATGTATTCAGGGACCAAAACCCATTCCATGCAAGAGCTGAACACCATTCAGTCCTCTGCTCCAAAGTTTTAAGATCCCATCCTTAAGCAAACTGCTGCTGTCTGGTCTATAAAGTTCATAGCATTGGCACTGATAGTATGAATTAGGTATACTGGTGGGGAAGAGGACAGGGACAGGCATTTATATTAATCGATACCATAAAGGTCAGCAACCACCACCGGGATTCAAAGACTGACCAGTTACAATCAGTATGTAATGCAGGCATGCACTGATTATGAATGGAAACAGCAGGACAACCATGCACCAAGTAATGCTAATCACTTCCTCAGATGGGGACAATAAGGGCTTAGATAAGCACAAGTGAGAGAAGTAGAGCAGATGTGCTGGATGAGATGGGCCCTTCCCAAAACAGACCTAGGCAGCTCTGGGCAAAAGATGCCTAGCCCTCTGAAGAGCTCCATCTGCCTTCTCTGGAAGCTTCTTTCCTTCCTGGTGTCAGCATCGGGTTACTTGCAGTATCCCTTTGCAGAAAGTAAGCTCCTATAAAACCTGCTGTGACACGCCACAGCTCACCAGTTTGGATCTTATTTGGCTTGTTTTCAAACATTGCCCAGAGCAAACATCTAATCTCAGCTTAATGGCAAACTGGCAGGAGCTGCTTTGTTTTCTTTCTTGGCCAAAATCAGAAAGAAAATAGAAAACTTAGTATAGAAAAAGCATTTGACACTCTATAAATTATGCATTTCTCATTATTATGGATTTTGAAAGATTAAAATGATGAATTAAACTCTCTGCTCTTCTGTATGCTCTTACATAACTGAGCACTTGGGTAGAAGACAAAGTTTTGTAAACACTATTTAGGAAAGCTTTTCAATTATTTAGTATTTAAACATATCAGTAAATTGTTCCAGTTTATTAATTAGTTCAAAATACATGGTGAGAGGGATGACAGCCTCACAAGATACAGCATATGCCAATCACTGTAGAGTGTCACTTGGACTCTGAGTACTTTGTCGTTTGAGGATGCTATAAATCAGCAGAATCCATTTCATTCTACAGCTCAAAAATAACCATTAATCCACTGAATACACTTGCAACATCGCAATTTCTCTGTGCTGTCCCTGGTGATCATCTTACCCACAATATATGCCAATAAGATGTTGCTCCAGGGAGCATCTTCAGATGCAAGATTTTAAAGTTATTTTCAGTTCTTCTTCCCCTCTTGCCAAGAGATGCAATCAAAGAAATCATTGTTCCAAGCACTTTTTAATTTTTTTCAGCTAATAGCAACAGAGATGGACGAAGGAGATTCCTAAGGGTATCATATATGTACATACATATAGACACACAATATTGTCATTTCATGTGACTGCATTAGTTTTTGGGCATAGACAGCGTACCACCACGCTGCTCTGTGAACAAGCAGAATCCCCTCCATCCACTTTATGTACTGTGGGTTTTTTAACATTTCACACATAGTGTTTTCAAACTAAAACCACCGAACTTGGGAATAGTTTACTTTTGGGCTTGATTTTCTTCGAAATGATCAGAAATTGAGTGACTAGCTTGCAATTATTTTTTCCTTTGAAACAGATCCAGAGCAAGGCTGTGCTAATCAGTTCGGTCTTTCTGGCTACCTCACAGGGCACAAAGAAAAACCATTGAAGTCATTCTCCATATTTACAGCTCTCTTGCTTATGTTTTCTGAGATTGGTAACAAGTCAAGGCTAATCTGTGCCCAAACACTCAATATTTGTTTCCTGATCTGCATTACTGAAATGGCCTTTTCTGGTCCTTGTAGTGGGACATAATCCCACTTTTGTCTCACACGGTTATCTCCGGCTCTCACCAAGCTTCTTCTTCACTGTCACCACAGGTATCCCACTGCAGAGATTTTGTGGGTGTTTCCCCTCTCTCTAGAAGTTTTCACCTGACCAGGAGCACAAAACCCAGGAAAAGCAGACAGATGTACATCCTGTAACTCGAGCATCTCTTTGGAAAAAAAGCCTACAGTGCATTGAATAAATGAGTACAGTAAAATGTGTAGAGAGAAACAAATAAAGCAAATGCTCTTTCTATCACAGAGTAACTATCTACAATGTGTGGTCAATAACAATAAAGTATTTTGTTGTGGATCCCACAGCATGCCTGGCACTAGATTATTTTGCATGTTTGTATATGATGAGGCATATAAACATAGAATAATCCAAGTTTTATCTTTTTACTGGC
>JAHREE010000278.1:7453313-7506783 GCA_033628505.1 Tringa tobata | reverse complement strand
AGGATTGGTGACAGATTGAGAGAAATATAGATTTATTTGATACTGTATGTATATGGAATTATTTAATAGAATTCTATATATGCACGTCAAAATGTACCTATTTGGCTAGATCCATATCCTCTATTTCTGTTACATCAGTAGCTTATGAAGGCCTGGACTCTGTAAATACTTACATTTGTGCTTAATTTTACTTATGTAAATAACAATATTAACCACAAATACCATAAATATATAAATACACTGTTCTCAAACATGCTTATATTTCATCTAGCATAACACAGCTACAAGGCTGACTGAACTATTACTTAGCTTATTGAACTAGCTGCAATAATAATAGTAATATAATTAGAATCAATAGTAGCTTATACCCATTATGTATGTGTATATACATGTACGCATGAAGTAATACACTAACACCAGAAAAACTTTTGTAGTCAACAACATGCAATAAATTATGTTATTTTTAATACTGTAATCATACTGGGAAAATCCAGGAGAGCATATTATTTTCTTCTAATTGCATTTCATAAGTGCAAGAGTTGTAACAAAACAACAGATGCTAGGCATCGCTAGAGACGTGAATCTTTGATTTGTTTTTATAGCTGCTCTGACATTTAGGCTGTGGGCTTTAGGAGGAGATTCCAAGGCAAATGTTTTCATCATCATCTGACTCATTTTTGCCTGAAGGAAGCACCAATTAAAAAAAAAAAAAGTAAATAAGGAGCAGCAGAGGTTCATTGCTAGTCACAATTTCCTTCGGTGATTCTGCTTTGTTTATCATGAAATGTCCAAACACTAACTTTCACTGAGCATTATGCACTTTCTTACACTCACACACTACATTTAGCTTGAACTACCTGTGTTTGTGGCTGTGCACAAAGGTTCACACAGTCCTTATCTACCATCTCACTTGTCTAATATTGCCCTTATGGGTAAATGACATGCTCACTGGAAGAGAGGAGCAACTAATCGAAGAAGCCACCAAGGATAATGTGAAAAAAATCCCCCACAATTCACAAGCAAAATGTCATTGGGTTCAATTACTCTGCCTCACAACTTAAGCACATGATGGTGCCTGCGCGTAGTGATGTATATAGCATGTGATTAGCACTGAATGTAAAGGGGAATTTGTGTATCCTCTGTAGTAAATTCACTACCAGATTATGAGAAGATACCATGGACCCTATGTTCTGAGGGCCTCAAACAAGCATCATAATCAGCCCTTACATGGCTACCTTTCAGGTTACATTTTGATATTTTAATAACTGGCAGTGATGGATCTTCAACTCATTTTCTTTTATCTATACCCTTTCACTGGAGTATAACAAAAGGACTTTTGAGGTAACGGTAGCCAGCTTCAAGTACCCATCTCCTTTCTCTGAAATTGCCAGTTCAGTTCACCAAAAAGTATAAAGTATAAAATTTTCTTTGAATAATAGAATCATAGAATGAGTTGGATGTGATCTTCAAGATCACTTAGTTCCAACCCCCCTGCCATGGGTAGAGACACCTCCCACTGGACCAGGTTGCTCAAAGGCCCATGTAGCCTGGCCTTGAACACCTCCAGGGATGGGGAGGTGAGACTCAAGTTAGATTTTAGGTGATAATGGTTTCATACTGAGTGGTGGACATTTCTTAAATATAGCTGTGTAGTATAAATCAGTTCTGAGTGGGAAACATATCTGTATCCCCTCACAAACATGTAAAAAATTTTCCACCTTTTAGAAGATAAAAGGTCTGAAATGGTCTTTTTGTAGAAACTGAAGTCAGAATTCTGTCCAAATCCAGCTCACTGACTGGGTCCAACAGTTAAGACAGGACAGTTTCTATGACTGGGTGCTCATGCATTCCTTGCCAACTGTGACATGAAGATAGTTTGAGCCTTGAGATCTCTGCGGTGTTAACATAATGATGCAAGAGATACAAAATTTAGTTTTTCAGATGAAGAAACTACTTCATTTACTAATCAACAGGGAGTCTTTACTTGGAGAAGTGGATTAATTTTGGAATTAATGTCAGTGTTTTCTTAAGCATTACAAAATAATGCTTAAGTACTAAAAATAAGGTTTTCTTGGGGTTTTGAGTAAAAAGGCTACAGAATAGTTGCTAAGGCCAGAAGTAAAGCAAGGTTTATACATACACCAGGTACAGGTTAAGAGATGAAACGGTCAGGATGTCATTCCAGGCTTGATACTTTGATCTATTGGTGTATAGGGCAAAGCTGACCATCAGAGAACAGAACCTGCTTACTACGGGTGTATGTTGGATAATATTTAGTTGCAAGCAGAACTAAGTAACTGGTGTACAGCGATGCTAGGGTTTAAAATCGAGTTTATGGTTCAAGATACTACAGGCTGCATTCTGCAGAGACATAAGAACCGCCGCAAAAGCCAACAATGATGACAGCAACTATTTTATATACATCTTGTACTGAATAAAGTGACTGGCATATCTGGGGGGAGGACAGCTAGAGGTACCTGATTTTTATTAATTTCTTTGGTGGAGAGAGTGGCACCTGCACTGAGATTACGTGTGGGGTTGGATTAAGGTTTGCAATAGCAGAGATAATTTTTTTCCTATATCTTTTAAAATAGCTCCACCATGTCTACCCACATCACCTTGAAACTATTTCCTCCTACTGGATTCCTGCTTGGTTTTAATCTTGTGATCTCTTAGGATCTTACAAAAAGCTTACAAAAAACTGCCTTTGCTGTCCCATTTTCAGTAGATCTGAGAGGGCAGGTGTACACGTGTTCTAGTTTGGATCAGTGTTTAGTGTGCTTTTGAAACAAATCTCCCAGCGGATCCCATTTACTATGCTTCAGCTCATAGTGTCACCTCCCTCAGGGTGCCTGAACTGGGTTCCTCTCTGAAAAACCGTATTCCAGGAGCTCACCCAATGCACCCCAATGGCAAATGAGCATTCAGTCCCTGGAGCCAGGCTAGAGCTATCCCACAAAACAAAATAGAACAAAACAAAACAAAAAAACCTTGATGCATATACACATGTATTGAGGGTGTCTGGTTTTCATCACAAGTTATTTTACCTAAAAAGTGCTCCCATTAATTTGCATTCCTGCACAGGTTATACATCAAAGGTTATACAGAAGAAGCCATGCGGGATCAGGGCTGGCCTCACAAGTTGGGCAGGTTTTTTTTCCTCTTCTTAAATATGTTATCACAGAGGTGCTACCACCATCACTGATGGGCTCGGCCTTGGCCAGTGGTGGGTCTGTCTTGGAGCCAGCTGACATTGGCTCTATTTGACTTGGGGGAGCTTCTAGCAGCTTCTCACAGAAGCCACCTCTATATCCCCCCCCACAACCAAAATCTTGCTACACAAACCCAATACACATATATGAAAAATATCAGCCAATTTTCTTTCCTGCTGACTTCGAGATTGAGACAAGTAAATATGTGCTAGCTACAATTTTGAGAGTCCATGTTGGTGAGAATATCTCCTTTCAGCTAATTCTGAATATGCCAGAATGACTATTTCACATTCTTTGGGAATTTTGACTGTACCTCTCTTCATAGAACCATGCCTTCAGTTTCTTCTTTGGGGGCTTGAAGCAGAATCAAAGCCACAGAGACCTGTAAACTCCTTGAAATCTCTTCCTCTTATGTGACCTGCAGGAACCAGACCTCTTAGTTCTTTATTTGTAATTTGGAATCATTTATTATTTCCACACGAAGACCTTCCAAAACTAGAGCAAAAATTAGTTCAGTATCACTGCTGTAAAATAAACAGAAGCTGAACAAACCAGACTTCAAATGTTGTTATCCCTTCCATGAAATGAAAGAGACAATTTATCTGAATTAATGGTATTCAAAATATAAAATAATAAATGTATTAGCTAATCCAGACAAACAAGTACTCTAGAACTAAACAGAAGAAAATATCTTTCATGTTTGGTTTTTGTTTCTTCCCCCCCCCTTTCTTTTATTATGTTTTGTCAATAATTTCACCTTAAAACTCAGAAGAAAATTGTGGATCACATAAGGATATATAGAGCTCTTTACCTGAAAGAGACATGGGTTAACTTGCAGAATGAAAATTGGCAGCATTTGTGCAAAATGAATGGAGTTTTACAGTAAAGGTCATTGAGGGAACTGTAGAAATCTGAGGGCACAAACTCTTTAAACTCTGTCTGAAGAGGTGCAAGAAGGAATCATAACTTTAAATCTCTTTTTCTAGTATTTAGGATCTAACTTAGAGGCAGGCAATAATTATAGATTTCTCAAAGTTTATCAGAAATGTTGCCAGAAATTTTTATTTCTGATACTCATTTGAATGGAAAGTGTTTGCAAGATGGTTTTGAGATCTCATTCTCCAAAGTTGTACAAAATGTTGGAAAAAGACTTCAGAAGCCTGCTATTCCTCTAAAAAGTAGGTTTTCTTTACTTTAGGATTAAAAACACTAATAACATGCACGTACACCTTGTTTACTCTCCTAGAACTTTGAACTGTGAAATTACATGCTTATGCAAATTTTAAAAGTAACCATATGTACGTAGATTAGAAATATGCCTAGGTAGATAAAGGATTAAAAATTACCAATGAGCATTAAAAATTATAATAAAAAAGGACCATAAGTATCCTGTAGGAAAAAACAAGAATGCAATCAGTTCTAATGCTCTTTTGGCATTAGCACCTGCAATAATAGAGGCTTTCTTATTCACATTCTTATTTGAGTACGGTGAGATTTGACTTTTGCTCTCCAGATAATTTTTAATATACAGACTCTTTCTGTTCTGATTTGATATTTGCTTGTTTTTCTGTGCTGTACAGATATGAAAAAGAATTCCATATTTTCCAGAGTAATGAATCTCTGAAATAGTATGATGACAGCAGTGGAAATTGATAGCGTATTTGATTCTCCACTGTCAAGTATTTTGTGGACTCATTTACAAAGTGAGTTCAAATTGCATATAGACACTATAATTTCGATTTGGTCGCATTTTATACCTACTTGCATAGCTGTAAACAACTTCACAACATGCTAGCCAGTGAAGAATCAAGCTCATTACCTTTGATAGAGTCGTTCATTTCTTGCTTTTATATGCATCTCTTTTGTCTTTCCTTCATATCATTATCAGAATTTGTTTCTCTTCATTTTTAAGGATATCTTTTTGTACATATTTCCCAGATAAATAATTGGAGCAGGGAGCGGAACGGTGGAGAAGGTTAATTCCTCAAAATAAATGGAGTTTTAGAAGTTTCCAGGCTGCTGTGGGGGGCAGCTTACAGGCATAGGTCTAAAAATGTTGAAGAGGTAGCTGTTAAAGCAAGTAACCCCTAGAGCAGTGAGAGAGAGAATAATTTTCACCTTTATGGGGCTCTGTAAGGCACTGAATTTCTGGAAACATCTTCAAGGTGTTTCTCGCTCCGAGCAAATCTCCATGCTGATTCTTGTTCTTCTGTAGCATCTTACTCTACAAGGGAGACACTTACTATTTGAGGCATTCTTCACCTTTGTGACCTCAGGTGTCAGAGAAATTGATAACAATTTGATACAATAAGCTTTCACTGTGTCAGCTCATGGCCCCACCAGTTTTTCAGTGTAACCTCCCCCCGCAAGCCCCAATGAAGCAAAGTTTAAGAAAACACTATACATTGCCCACCAGAAAATATGATTACAAGCCATATGTGCTAGGGACCATAAATCAGTTTCATCTGTCCTACTGTTTGTCCTGAAGCAATGACTATACCCTTCAGACTCCTCAGTCTTGTCACTTTCAAAAAACCAAAGGGAGTATTCTCTTGGAAACCTAGTAACCCCCCAGAACCACCTTTTTTTTCTTTTTTTTTTTTTCTTTTTTTTTTTTCTCTCTTAGGTGGAAAATTTTCTGTGAGGAAAGGTTTGCAATAACGAAAGTATAAAGTGTAACTCTGCACTACCCAGGATTGAAAAAAAAAAAATCACAAGTTAGACCTCTGGAGATTGGATTAAAATTCAGCTGATTAAATAATAATTATGGAGGTGGAATGGCAGGGTGTCACTGATCTTATTGTAATTAATTCCATAGAGTTCAGGTTATGAACTTTTCCTTATTGCTCACAGAGCTAAAAATAGGAAAATCTGGAAATCTCATGCAGTATTAAGCTTTCAGCAGCTGGGGATTTTGTTGGAAAACACCAAATACCATTACTTCCATTATTAATTCATGAAAAATTGACTTTCATGTTGCTAATGACTTTAGTACTATCACCAATGATTTTTTTAGTCTATTTCTTAGAATAATGGTGAAGACACTGAACAATTAACCCTGTACTTCTAGTGTTTCTCTAACTTTATTATACATGGCTTTTAAACCTTCATCTACTTGAGCTGTCAAGCTGTAGATGTAAAATTTCAGGAGAAAATCAATAACTACTTTTTATTTAGATGAGAAAGATTGCACTTTTGCTATAAAGCTTATTGTATTTTTGGAAGCTGTGAGACTAGGGAAAAAGAGGGCAAAACCAGTTGTGGTTAAAGGATGTGAATTATATGAAAAGCAATGCTTGAACATTGTCAAGTTAGTGTTGTTACATGACTTAAAAACGTCAGTCTTAACATTTCCCGTTTCCTTTTCATTCCATTGCAACAGATTTGGGGGGCACGTTGTCTTCAAAAAAACCAAAAAATCCAAATTGAGAAGGGTTGGGGTTTTTTTCACTTCTCCCTCTTTTCAGTCATATTTCTAAGTGTGTCTAGAAGCTTTCTAAGGGAACTCAGCAAAAACACAAAGCTAAATTATACGAATTTTTATTTCCTTTACTTTGCTCTTCTAATCCATCCACGGATGGTTACAATTAGAGCATTATTAAAGATGTTCTTTTGGGATCCCTTCTACTACTCTGAACACAACCTATCTAATATCCAATAGTTCATTTATTGCATGTTATTGTGTTGATGAACACGTAAGTATCATAATGTTATGAAATGCAAAGCTTCCTGAAACTTTCGATTCATTTATAAATTAGTATGACATTTACCAGTTAGAAAGACTCCTCCTTACTTTATTCTCCCTCATCTAACACGTAAGACCAGGTCTTTTAAGTCTGTATTTATATGCATACGTCTTTCTGTATATGTGAGTGGTAATGAATTCAAAAGCTAATATTGCTACTTTCATCAACTCATTTCTCCAGCAGGACAAATAGGAGAACAAGCAGAAAATTACATACATTTTTCTACTTCACACTTGTTAACATACTAATGATGTGAAGCTGTCAGAGCTACCAGCATCTCAACTTGCTAATGATTTCTTGTACCTGAGCTTGGACGAAAGGGATAAGCAGACAAGCTGAAACTCCAGTTTCCAAGGAGACAACCTTAGAAACATGTAAGAAATATTTAAGTAGGTACGACATGTCTCCAAGAACTGGAGATTTTTTTCCTTGCACAGTGACATATATAAGCTATACTGAAAAGGAATCTGTGCCCTCTGGACACCATTCTGAAGCTGAGGTCTTGTGAGTTAGTGTGGCTTGCAAGCCAAAAGTCTTACACAGGGGAATAATGAGTTCCCTGGATTCTAGAGTTGTATTTCAGATGGTTATCAGTCACAGGCGCTGAGCAGAACCATGTTGTGCACATACTTATCTGTCTGTCTAGCTTTCTGTCTAGATATGTATTCATTTTGCTGTTTTTATTTATGGCCACACAAAAGCATGTCTTCTTCACTTAAACTAACCTATGTAAAACATTCTGTGCTAAGTTATACTGTGCATGAAAATAGAACCAAGCTGTAGAGGGATGATGAAAAAAACATTTGATGATGCTTGAGGAAAACAGCAGGTCCCTTAGGATTCTCTTTCCTCAAGATGTTTCATATAAGGAAGTTTTTTTAGAGTACCAGATCCTGCTTTTCCGTTCCCATGTTGTCATGAGCATCTGTTGTTTCCCACTAGCCAGCTTTACAACCGATGTTGAAAAATACATAGTCTGTAATGAAAGCTTTCTGAACTATTCTTCCATACAAATGCTTTTCCAGCTTTTGCCGTGCTCAAGAGAGACGTAAAGAGGAGGAGAGCAAGTTTCCTTCCAATTATTCAGTGAATGCAAAAAATAAATGGTGAAGGACTGATACGCTTAACTCACTTTTAAGCACCTGCACTTTTAGGCACCTTTTTGGATCAGATCTTTGTTCTCACAGAGCTTTGTTCATATAAGCAATTCTACTGTAGTTACTTATCCAATAGGTAAACATTTCAAGGAGTAAATAGAGGAAGCCTCTCTCTACTAGCCTCTTCCAAAGACTTTTTTAATTTTTGATCTTGGATACAGAAAACAACTAAAAAACTCTAACAATAGCCAAAAAAAAGCTAAATAGAAAACGTCACTGATCAAAGAAAATCTTAATGTAGAAACAGGAAAAAGGCTGTGTACTGTTCAAGACTGTTCATTTCACAGAGCAAAACTCACACAGCAAGCACATATCTCTTAATTACCAGCCCTGTATGAGAGGAAGTATCTGCTTTTTCAGCAGATATTTTATTTGAAAGATTCATTACAGCAATTGAAATAGTGTTTAATTTTAATACCTTCAGAATATAAGGGCAGATGGGATGGCATTCAAAGAACATTGCGATTAATAGGTGTAAGAGAGTCAATTTTAGTAAAAGACAGAATTAAATAGGTCTACATTAGGCATGTGGTTGGACATATTTGTTAGAGTTGTCTGGGAAATGGAAGATTAGTTCCACACAGAAATCAAACAAGAAAAGGAAGACCTAAAAATTGGGAGTTGCTGGAGCTCAACTGCTCATGAATAAGAGTTCTAACAGCGAAACTGTAGCCAGAATATTTGTGATTTTTCATCAGAGAAAAGTATTAACTTTTTCTTAAAGTGATATGATGCTACATGCATGATGCATCACTTTGTATCATGCAGGGATTATAAAAAAAAGGTATGGAAAATACTATCATAATTACAGGGTCACTGATGGTGAGATTCTGTTTGCAAATGAGCCATCCAAACGTGTCTATCTCTAGGTGTCCATATATGAGATAGGTATCCTTTTCTGTGTTCCTTATGTTGAATTGAGATCAAAGGCTTAATTTAGCTGCCCACCTAACAGGCTTTTTACTGTAATTTGAAAGGCCTTTCCTTTCAGCTGCTGCTCCAGAAGAGCATGTGTCTCACAGAGGTTGTGTCCTAACTGCCAGTGTGGTAGAAATTCCTCATATACCCTTTAGATAACCCTAGATCTTAAAGGCATAGAGTCTAGAGAGCTATGCAGCTGAGCAACCACTTGGGAACAGCATCCAGTTGTTTAAGCATAAGTAACTTTTGAAATGCCCTGCAATATTTCATACATTTGCACAGGCTGACATTTTTGGTACGTGATACGTGACCTATAGAAAAATCATTGCTTTCTGGACCATCTGTGAGAGGCCAAACTGAATGGTGTAAGTCATCTAAAATGGTATGTGTAAACAGTTGAATCCTTCTCAAGGTAAGATGAATAGCTCTCCTTGCTCCCCTAACTGCTTTGGTTGTATCTGATTTAACTATGTTGAGAACTTAGACAACAACTCAAATGCATTTACCTATGTTTAGGTATTTTGATTTGAAACTGAATCCCTCCTTCAGTGCTGAATCTCACTTTAAGACATACAACAAGAATTAAACATCAACCTAAAACTACAGGACTGCAAGACTAAAATGGAAATAAAGAAAGATACAAAAAGAAGTCATCTAATACTAATGAAATACTTGCTCTTGAGATCTGCAAATTAAGAAGCAGAAGATAAAACTCTACAGTATAGTTTAATGGAAGTTTGGTCCTGTCTGATACAATCCTTTTCTTCCTTTACATGACATTACAGGTTTGAATAATAAAGAAGCACATGCTGAAATTGCACTTGGATTTCTCCAAGACATTTGCCAAGGACATCCAGCATAAGTTTTTAAGTAGACTGTATTTTAGCTGGGCAATAAAGTGATGATTTTATCATTTTCTGGTTAAGCTTGCATGTTTCAAAGGCTGATTTTTTTGTAAAGATGAAGGCAAGATATTATTATAAAGTGATCAAAATTACCGTGCTAAATGGTCTCAATGCACTAAAATGTGTTTTCATACATTCAGAGCGGAGGTAATAGTTCAGAGCTTCAATGACAAAGATGGTCTCAGCAGGAGGAAAATTCAGTCTTTCAAAGTAAAGATCTGAGGAAAACTTGATATCAACACTTATGGCTAGCAGAAAATAAATGGTAATTTCAAAAATATGTCTATGTTCCTTTGGTATATGAGAGGTAGCAGAATAGGCAGATATTGACTGTACATACCATTAGTAAAATATACCTAATATGCCTACTTCAAACACAGTTATAGCTAACAAATCAGTCAGGAGGCAGGGAAAAAAAAAAAAAAAAGGGAAAAAAATCACATTAAAATAGAAGGTCAGGAGATTACTTGATCTATGTGCTTTGAAAGGCACTTAAACATGGAAGAGACATAAATTACTAAAAGCCTTTTCAGCCTTGTTTACAAATACATAAAATGAAAAAAAATGGCTAGAGAGTGAAGTTAAATAAGTGCAGTTTTAAAAACAGATGCAGTTTCCTGGCAGTGACGGCAATTACCATGGGGATAAGGAAAGAATTATCCACCTTAAAGTGATTGCCTTTAAAGAAGGTTTGGTATTGGTAAACAAAGATCTGCTTTAACACCAAGTTTCACCAAGACATGTTACTGTGCCTCTGTGTGTGGTTTGAGTGTGGATAAAGGTGGATATTGTGGCAAAACTCAAAATTTGTGAGTTTTGGAAATTCTGTTTGTCTCTTTCCTCCTGTGCTCATGGGAAGAAGAAAATTTCCTGTATTGTTTCCCATAAACTGATAATCCTTGAATTTCCTGATCAGAGCACTGACTGTAAGTGACGTCATCTTTCAGGACCTCAGCTGATCAGTTTCAATAAGTAAGTAGAATCCGTTTCCCTAGTGCACAGCTGATTATATGTGCCACTGTTCCTTTGGCTTTTTTTCTTTCTATTGAGTGTCAAAAATAATTTGGCCATAGCTGGTGATGATACATGAACCAGTGATGCCAGGTATGTGTCCTGCCCACATTCTTAAGGGTTTAAGAGGTGTCATATTCAGGAAAGGAAGACAGAGTAGGCTGACTTTTTTTTTTTCCTATCCATTCACCTACTGAATAGTACATAGTTCATCTCCCAGGATCATCAAAAGATTGCAGGAATTAAGACAGTGTCACCTTAGTCACTCCTGTTCCCTGCCAAACTGCGGTTAGGTCACCTGAGGACTGGTACAGTTTGTTCTAAGTGCAATCATTTGCTTCTCCATAAGGGGATCTCTGTGAAATTAAATGTCCCATGAAAAATCAAAACAAAGGTTCTAATCAACCTTTGTGGCCCTCACCTTGGCAACAACAACAACAAAAAAGGTGTAAAAATTGAAATATTTGATATAAGAATTATTTATGTCTAGGATGATTATTATTTGTTTGCCTTGTAACAGTGCTTGAACAACTGTGATTGACAGGCACTTTCCAGTATGACTCTTTATAGGTGTTCCTATGCATAGAAAAGACGTATAGTACAAAATATTTTTCATTCTTGCTAATAACAAAGGCATAACAAGATCCAGCAACTGGAAGTGTGTCCTTTTCTATCTTGAAATGAATATGAAGTTCCTAGCAGTGAGGTTAATTAAACATTGAACTAACTTACCAAGAGAGGTAATAGACCCACCAACATTTGGTATTTTTTTGAAAATGAGATCAGATACATTCCTAAATGACATGTTTTTTAATACAGTCTGCTGGGGAGACTCTGTGGTCTTGTCTCCTCTGTCCCTGATGTTTGTGAGGTTTTTGCGTTCTCTCATTCGTTTTCCTCCCTCAAAGCCAGGTGAAGGCAGAGGGGGAGAGGATGGAACAACTGACAGCATTGTCCACCCTTCCTCTCCTTGTGAAGAGACAAGAAGTACATTGTGAGTGTGTTTATGATATTGAGATCCCACCAGGGCAGGTACAGTAGACCTTCTCCTGCATAGCTTAGACTTTAAATGGACAGACAACGGCGTGGGAGGAGAGTTACAGCTTAGCAAAGCCTTGGGCTGAAAGTGCCATTTTAAAGCTACCAGTTGTTGTTTTTTAAGAGGCTTAGAAATTCTGTAGCGAGGGGATTTGCTACGGCAGGAAAACAAAATACTGGGTTTGATCACAGAAATAACAAAGAGGGTGATAATATGAAGAGGGAGCAAGACCAAGTAAATATGGAAGGCTTTTCAAAGTGAACGCTGCAGAGGCAGGGTAGGGGCAGACTTGCAAGGTCCAGTGTCCCTGGTTTTGATAGCTTAAGCTTCCATCTGTGTGCATTAAATGTGTTCCCTTCTGAGCTCATACAGACAGTACTGATTAGGCCTTGAACCCCTGAGATGGGTGAAACTCCCCAGTGTGAGGAAGAATGCTGTGACCCTCATCAGCTCCCTGCTTGGTTTCTGCAGCCACAGGATAGGCTTGAACAAGTCTTGCTAATAGTGGTCCCCACTCTTTGGTAAAATTGCTAAGCTCTGCAGATACGTATCTTGCTAGAGCCCATGCCTTGGCTTATTCAGCACCATGAACTGTGTTCAACACTTTTCACCTTTGTTTCCAGCAGAGTCTCCAGAAACTGTGTTGCCATGGAAATGTGATTTGCTTGTCTCTTGCAAGAGCGTGTGCTTGGGGAGAGTTAGCGAGATGCAACTTTCTTTCTGACTAGCAAATAGGCTTCCAAACAGTACAGATGAAGCTACCAAGAAGTCCCTATTTTTTTTTTTTTCTGTATGAAATCAGTATGATTGAGATAAGCAACTGAAGTCACAATGGCCAGATCCAGGAGTAGCACAGGCTCATTGTTGGGGGCATGGGTCTCATTTCACTGCTGCAGCAAACAAACTATTGTGAGGAAACCTGTACACAGGCAGGGAAATTCAAGCATGAGCTAAATGACAAATGCAGATGGGGCTTCCTTTGAGATCCCATATAGAAGCATCCTCTCTCAGGTCAGTGAGAAAGGGAAAGGTTTGATTCTGTGTTTTGAACATTAGAATTCTATTCATAAATTATGCTGGAGAATTTTGATGTGGGTCCTGTAAGATCCTTCCAGAACTAGTCAGCCTCCTTCCATTTAACCAGTCAACAAAATCAACTGTGAGGCTAAGGCAAAGCTATAAAGTGGGTTCTATATAATCTTTGCAAAATTTTCCAAAAACTCTTCAGTCTGTTATCGGTGATGCAAACCTTCTGTTGCACACAAATTTTTTTCATTTTTTCAGTTAACAACTCAGCAGTGGTTGTGAAATTTGTTTTGCAGAATGTAGCACAGTTAGTTGCCAGGACTGTTGGTGCCTGTAGACAGCTGAGTTTGTGTTTGGAGCTTTCTTTCTCAGCTTTCAATTCCTCTACAGTCTCTTATTTTAAATTCTTGACCTTTTCAGTTTGCAAGAATTCATCTTTTTTTAGCTTTCAAGCCTTTTTACTGTGATGTGAGAGGAACATCACAGTATACTTCCTTACAGGGAATCTCTCAGACAGTTTCTGAAAGGCTGAGTTTAAATTACTACTTTTGTCTCCCTGATAGCATTTGGGAGTTTTCCTTGGCAGCCATAAAATGCAGCATGATGCACAGCCATGTAGAATAAAAAAAAAACCATATGTTTTCCATGAGGCTTTGTATTTTGCTCATGTTTATCTTGCTTCTTAGATTGATTTTCACTGCTATTGCAAAAATCAATTGTTACATGTCATAATTCATACTGGCTTATGAATACTTTTGTATAATAAAGCTCTTTGAAGATGTAAAACCATTTTCTTCAGTTTGCTGTACCGCACTTCCATTTTTCTTTTTAACAGAAGGAACTTTTTTTTTTTCAAACTCCTTTATTAATGTTTTTGTCAGCATCTCACATACATCTCCAGGTTAAGACTACCTGTGTTACGCAGCTGCTGGGTGGCTGACTGTTACAAATTCAGGGATCTAAAACCCACACACACAGAACCTGTCAGGCAGTGCACTCAGCTCTCCGTGTATTCTGTAGACCCCAAAGCTTTGTTTTACTTGTAAAAGAGACAGTAAAAATTAGGCTGCGAATCGCCACGTTTGTTGTGTTTTTCTTCTACCAGTAGGTTAGTTCTGCAGAACATACTGGAGCTCTCCACATTCCTGATCAATAGCACACGCACCCTATTGCCGCTGCAGTCGCAGTGATGGAGGGGAGTTGTGTGAGGTACGTGCATCGACATCCACTCCTCATTCCTCCCATCCTGACTGATAACAGGGCCAAAAGTTGATCTGAACTGTGATATGAAAATTAGCAGTTAATGTGACTATGGACATTGAGCCTACCATAAACTGTGCTACTGGCCATGGGCAGAAAAATGAAAGAATGGTAGGAATTTGACAATCATTTTTTTTCTCTGTAGGAGAAAAGTGACATCTTGAATGTGCTGTATATAAGAGACAGAGCATGGATTAGGAGTACTTTTTACTTAGAAGAATTTCTATGCTCTGTACCTAAAGGAACGGCCAAAACAGAGTTAGCAAATTGTATTTTCTTCAGTTACTGAGGTTACAAACTGGGAAAACCCTTTGCTGAAGCATGGCATTACCTAGAACTCTCCTTGGACAATTTTAAGGAATGGTTCAGACTTTTGGCAAAGCGATGTAACTGTCCCTAGGCTTCTGAGTGAAAAAGAGAGAGACCATGCCCCAACAACTATGCATTTTATTTGTTAGTATGTTTGCAAAATCAACAGATATGACAAAGCTATATTCTATAATTTCCATAAAATTAGTATAGATCTGCAAGCACTGAGGAGGCATTATAGCAGATGTTCACAAACAAGGTGGTTTTTCATCCCAGCAATTTTTCACTGTCAAATGGTTCAGGCAAAGAGTGCATAGGATGTTCAGTAGGAAATACCAGTGCAAGGAGTAGATTAGTTCCTGCTGTGTGTCTCAAAGAACTAACAGAAGCTCCAGGGAAGCACATGGAGTAATAAAGCCAAGAAAGCATAACCTCAGTCATCAACATAACCTTAAAAAAAAAACCCACAAAAAAACCCTACAAAACTCCTACCTACGAATACAACTTTTGTCCAAAGCACTCACTAGGCAGAGGCTTTAATTATAAGCCAAGAAGTTTCTTCTGACTGTAGATTTCTCCTGATCCTGAGGAAACTATACTTGTGAACAAACTGTATTTTATAAAGGAAATGTCTGATTTTTGCTCATGAAAGAAACAGCCTGCTAGATATCCTCCTTGAAGTCATCCCAATTACCGAGATCCAAAGCTCCAATTGCTTGAGTGAAAGCCTGCACTAGTTCTATGCCAAATTCAAAGCAACTATAAAGATTCAGAGCTTCAGAAATGTCAGTGAACTTGCCCACTTTACCCTGTTGGAGAACCTGATCCACTCAGTCAAACACAAGCAGTGCCTTAAGAGAATGGGAAGAATTAATTCAGAACATAGATCCATGCTGCTTATTCAATTTTATCTGTTGCCTTTTTCCACCTTTTTCTGAGGCCAGAACATCAAGTTTCATCACTTCTGCTTCTTGAGGAAAAAGACGAACTTGCACCTAGAGACAGTGGGGAAGTTCTAATAGGAAATACTTTAAGGTGACAGCTATGGCTTCTCAAGTGGAGCAGCTGATAGCACATTATTCTATTACAGAGCAGAGGTAATTCTGGCACTAGTCCTAGCATTCCTGTTCCTGAGGCTGCCAGCTTGTGCCACAACATTACTTAGCAACCATGTGAAATGACAGGAATGTAAAAGAGCAAATCAAGCTGACTCAAAATGATTGGGAGGGTGAGAGAATTCCTCAGTCAGCTCCAAGACACTCCAAGGGCCAATAGGAAGGATGCAAGAGGGATATGAAAGATGACTTGCATTGTAGGGTCTCCCCAGCATGCGAAAAACAGACTATAGCTGACGTTTCTACAGTTTTCTCCAAGTACGTTTACAATAAATATTTAAAAGCAAGAAAAAAAATATCCAAAAAACAAACCCTGAAGGAAAGAGATGGATTCATAATTCATTATAGGACTATATCTTGCACACAGAAGATGTGTGTCCTGAATGTGAATTGACAGTTATATCTTGCCAAATGTGACGCACAGTTGTACAAGGGTGATACTGAAAAACATTTTGTGCTGAGTTTAGAAGAAAAGCTGTTTCTTTTAATAGTTAGTAGGATTCGCTTTGTTTCTTTGCTTTTCTCCTTATTTTTCTTCCTGGGGACACATCCTTTTTTTTTTTTCTCATGTCAAAGACATCAGAATGTTCTTAAACTCAGCTGAGTGGCCTGTCCTATTGAAAATAAATTAAAAAAACAGAGCTTCACTGTTAGGCGAAGCAACTGTACAGCACGGACATAAAACAATACTTCTTCAAAGATTTGTGTATTCATAAGTTCATTTCTTTTCTGCTTTCTGGAGCATTTATTTCTTTCTAGATATTTGGAAAGAGGATTATTTTTTTTCTTCCTAAAGGGATTGTGCTTTGCACTATGGCAATGAATTACTGTCAGGTACCAACTTTCAAACTAGAATTTCCATGTCTAGACATCCTTTGGGTAGCTTTTTCCTCAGGTAAGCGTGGAATATAATATAATCTGTCATCCAATCCAAACCATCAAAATCAACAAGAGCAAAAAGGCAGTTAGATAATCCTTAGGGCATGCACAATGATGATAATAAATTCAGAGAGCACAACACCACTTCAGAGGAGATAAACGAAGTTTTATATCAGTATTCAACATCAAAACACCTGTGGAGTTTCCCATGCTACAGCATTTTGGGGATTTAGGATGGGGATTAATGAAGCATCTCCTGAAACTGAGGTAACAGTACCAGTGGAAAGTGATCATGGTAAGAAGGAGCAGAATGAAACTTACAAATGACCAATGCTGGATGGTATTCACTGCAATTCCCAACAGTACTCAAGGTTGAAACAGATGTACCATGTATCTCATTTAACTCTTACTATCTGAAGGCTGGAGAAGGGCAAATGTGGTGACAATCCTTAAAAAGAAACATTTCAGGGGAACCTAGGGAAGCACAGACCTATAAACCCACAAATTAATAAATACTGTGTTGACACTGAATTAGCTGAGACCTGAATAAATAGAAATTACTTGAGAAGAATCAATAAGACTTCCACAAAGGAAAGTCCTGTCTTACACACTTTGAGTTCTTCTAAGAGCTCAAAACACTTGTGGATAATATACTCAGTATACTCTGCTAGGATTCTCAAAAGGCTTTTTGCAATGTCTCATGTAAAACACCTGTGGGGAAACTAAACTACAGAAAAGGCAGGTCCTACCATGGGTAAATAAACAGTTAAAAGATAAGACAAAAGGTAGAAACAAATCGTTAAATCTAACATACAGGGAAGTTGCCAGTGGTATTCCACAGAGACTGGGACTTGTAATGTTCAACATACTCTTAAGTGACCTGGAAAAGGTAGTGAGCAGTGAGGTGACTATGTTTGCACACAATAAAGGAATTCAAAGGTCAAGCCAGCAGGTATGAGGGCTGACTGTGAAGAATTGCAGCCTGGTCTTAAAAAATGATTGAGTAATAAAACAGTAATAACAATAAAACAGATGAAATCTAAAATAAATTTTAAAAAAAGTTAGTTCTTTGGGGATAAATACAAAGTAATGTATGTTGGGGAAAATAAAACTTGCTCCACACATAAAATAATAGGGTCTGTGCTGCCTGTTGCCATTGGAATAAGTCTTTGTGTTTGTAACAGATGAAAATACCAGCTCAGTGCTTGCTAGGAATGGAAAAATGAATCATATATTTGATGCTACAAGGAAAGGAATAAAGAAACAACAAAGAGCATAATTATTCCACTGCACAAACCCACAGTTTATGCACACCCCAGCTAATGTGTGCAGTTCTGATCTCCTTAAAAATGACACAGAAAAGCTAGCAAAGGTTCACAGAAGACCAGTAATTATGATATGGAATAACTTCCTTAGAAGGACTAAGAAATTGCTCTGGAAGTAATAAGACAAAAAGAAGGCCTGATGTAGAGACTGCAGAATTGGCTGCTCACTGTTTCTTCTAACACAAGAACTAGGCGCCATCAGATGAAGATGACAGAAACAAGGCTCAGGATGAGTAAGAGGTGCTCCTTCACACTGTGGGTGGCAGACCAGTGGGATGGTGCACCAGGAGAATTTTGGAGGCAGAACATTTACACGTGTTCAGAGTAGACTGGACAAGCATTTTGACAGGAGATCCAGTAAATGTTATCAAACAAACATACTGCATCAGACTCAGAAAATCCTTTGAGCTGAAAATATGCAGAAGCTAGGAAAGTATTAAGGCAAAAGTATCATGTATGTTCATAACCTGCCATCTGCTTACAGGCACTACAGGATACAGAGTATGGTCTCCTACAGAATACCAACGCTTGATCTGAGCTGTATGACCACATACGTTTACACATGCTGCTAATACGGAGCCACAGGAGATAACGTAGAAGGGGACAAGATTAGACACAGCTTGCAGCTATCAGCATAACAGTAACTGGGATATTTGTCTCTCAAGTCAAAAGAGAATCACAGAATCTCCATGGTTGGAGATCATCGAGTCCAACCACAAAAAAAAACCAAACCCAACACAAAAACAAGCACCACAAAAAAGCACCCACCAACTAAACCCCATACCAAAAACAACACCCCACACAACACCCCACCACATCACACCCACCCACCAACCAATAATCCTGGGCACTAGAGCATGCCCTGAAGGGCCATGTCTACACGTTTCTTAAATACCTCCAGGGATGGTGACTCCACTCACCTGTTGATATCTGATACAGGTGTTGTCTCCGCTACTCTCCACTGCAAATGCCAGGCTCCAGCACTCCGCAGCCAGAGGCCTGCACGCCCATGTGTTTACGTGGGGCCTCTGGGTGCCCATAGCTTTCCTAAAAACAGACTTCCACCGGGTAGAAACCACAGCTGAGCCCCCGGGAGTGAATGACCTTACCTTGTAGGCTAGTAGAGGCGCAGGGCCCGGCCGTACAGACTGCAGCTGCTGCACCAGCGGGGCAGGCACCCCCGCACCAACCGCTCCCTCCGTGCTCTGTGGCCAGGGACTAGGCCCTGCCCTCCCTGCGGCCTCTTATCGGGGCGGGGGCGGTGGTGGCTCCGCCCAGGCTCCGCCCAGGCCCCCTCAGCCTCATGGGCCACCGGCTGACAGCCCCGGGACAAGCAGAGGCCTTGTCCCGGCTTCCAAAAGCCCCAACAAGAGCTTCTCGCCGGCCCTTTTCGCTACAGATCCCTTCCCCAGTCTCTTCTCCCAAGTCACAGGCGACAGGACTAGAGGAAACGGCCTCAAGTTGCGCCAGGGGAGGTTCAGGCTGGATATTAGGAAAAATTTTTTTCACCGAAAGGGTTATCAGGCATTGGAGTGGGCTGCCCAGGAAAGTGGTTGAAGCACCATCCCTGGAGGTGTTCAAAAGACACACAGGGTTGATGTGGTGCTGGGAGACATGGTTTAGTGATGGTGTTGCTTTTTGTTTGTTGTGGGTGTTTATTTTTTGTCAGAATTAGGTTAAAGGTTGGACAAGATGATCTTTAAGGTCCCTTCCAACCTAGAAGATTCCGTGATTCTGTGAAATGTTGACATGCTTTGGATAATGGTTTGCGTACCTGGCCGTAACAAGATTTGGTTGGAAACATTAGATGGTTTTGGAAGCCCTCATTGTTATATAGTTTCGTGGCTCCACTTTGCTGAACGCATCCCGTTGTGACGGGCTGGACTCATCTCACCCAGCTGTAGCAATCGGGAAGTGTTTATTCCAAACTGTCACCCAGATCTGCGGGGTGGGAAACGGGAACTCCAGAGTGTGAGTCATTCCATCTTAAAATACATGCTGAAGAACTGAGAAGAAAAGGAAAGTCTTTTCAAGTTAAAAAAAAAACCAAACCCAAACAACAAATATCCTATACAAATTACATTTCTATCCTCCTCTAGCTAATAATAATTCTGATTAGAGAATTCAAAGTCACACATACTGCATAAAGTCAGGTAATTACTGTAGATCATCTGAAGGAAATAATGAAACCAAAAGATTTTCTGGCTGCTAATGATTTGGCCACCTGGCTTGAAAAGTGCTCTTTGTCTCTGTGTATGTATATCAGGGACCTAAATACCAGCAACAGCAAAGCAGTTCTTGAGGTATGTAGCTAACAACAGCTACCCAATAGTGAAGTTCCATTGCATTATTTTCTGCAGATGTTCACAATCATTACAAAGATCTTAAAATCTAAACTTGATTTTCAGTACATTTGAAAATGAGATTTAGGCAAGTGAACAAAGTATTTCTGCACATATTTGAGACCCGGTGAACCCGAACTAAATAAGCGAGCAAAGTGTGTTGCGCACTTGTGGCTTAAAACTTCAGAAACATAACACAAGGTGGGAATGTAAACTCAGCGTTCCCAGCCATTTTATTGCTCACAAATAGAGTGTAATAACATTTATAGTGCACTGCATTTATGGTAGAGTATTGATGTCACTGTAGCTAAATATTTGTGATCTCTTCTCTTACATAACGAACACTCGTTTTGAGGGGTTACAATCCATTTTTGAAGTTCTATCCCAGTTTACATCCTGACATCCGATGATTTAGCAGAGAAGACAAGTGCTTGCAAATGCTTCTTACCTTTTCATTTATTTGTAAGCCTAAAGTGTAGTATCAATTTAAGAGGATATGATTTCCTTGGATACTTTCCATTAGCAGGGAAAGTGAACAGGAAAGTGAAGAAGATAATTGCTCAGGTATGTTTAAAGCCTTTTCAGTGAAACTTCTCTGCACTTAGAGTTTGTTATTATTAGTCTTTCACCAAATTGACTGGATGTTTCACCACCACTTGTAAATGTTCCAGTACAGCTGGCACTAAAGCTCTATAGTACCATTGCATTTCTCACTGGTGAGGTTTGAAATTTTATTCAGACAAGGGCTAGACTGCGATAACAATAATAACCACAGCAGTGGCTATTAGTAGCAGTAACAAATACAATATTATTATTTTACCACTGCTATAAGAGGAACTGAAACAGTCATATAAGAGCCTGAATGTTTTTTTAATTATTATATTTACACAGATCACAATGATCTTTTTACCTCTGCAATTAGACTTCTCCATGTTAATTTCTTCTCTAAACATCAGTTACTTTTGGTAGTTATGACATGTTAGACTAGATGACCTCCAAACACATGCAGGAGAAAAGACGTTGCTTTTACTTTGGATGGGGACTGTGACTTGGCTAATGTTATTTCTTGAAAGAAAAAAATAGAAAATATGCAATTAATGCAGTTTCGTGTGCCTCAATATGAGTATCTTGGGGTTTTTCTGTATTTTTTTTTTTTTCCCAGAAGCTGTTTTCAAATGGGAAGAAGACTTCTGTCTTAAGCACAGTTCCTGTTGTTAGAGGTGGAACTCTAGTAGTAGGTATCTGGTAGTATATCATTAGAAGTTGACTATAAGCTTAAAATCTAGAGGATGGATCAGATATCTCTCCACGGACATAATAAGGCATTACATGCCTTGCAGTACCCCACTTAGACTCCAGGTACAAATTTAGGGTACCATCATCTCATAAGATGTGTGCTGTCACTGTGCAGATGTCTGCTACAGCCTTAAAAATCTTGTACCACACGAGATGCCCAGGTAACCATACGAGCTGTTCTCCAGCATTTGATGAAAGGTGTTGTAGTGGTATGAGGTGCACACACGAAACCCTTTGCTGAGCCAGTGAACAACACTCACTTGGCAAGTTATTGCTGTTTTGTTTTCAGGCAGGCAGTCCAGAAGCAAAGGTTAACAGTCAAAAAAGTGAAACTTTCACAGTGGCTGCCTGACTTGTCTGCAAGTCAATTAAGAGAGGTGTGTAGAAACTTTATTATGGCTTTTTCTGTGGAAGAGGTAACATTTTTTCTAATTTAATTCAGACACATACTGAAATTCATTGTTCAGTCACAAAAGGGTCAACAGGCCAAGAAAAGAGCTCAATCCAAAAATAGATTTTCTTGCATTTCAATCTCAAGCAGCTTCTCTTGAATTTGTGGATTTCTAGACTCTTAGCAATCAATGCTTGCATAGATTTTTATGAGATATTAGCACAGATATCACAGATAACAGAACAAATCAATTGTGAATGGAAAGCAGTCATCAAAACACTCATGAAAAATTCTCTAGTCCTGCTGCTGTAAAATTTAATTCTGAATATTTATGCAAGCATCATCAAATACAAGATGAGAGTAAGTCCCACAGATGCAAAGCTGACTGTAAAGGTCCATATGATCCAGCTCTGCTGAGCAGATACATTCTGCTTTTGAAAAGTCAGCAACAAAACCTGACACATGGAAAATCCATGTGACTCAACATTTGCTCAGAAAAGAACTACACATGGCAGCTAGTTTCCCAGGCAACTCTGAATCTCTGGGAATATATCCTAAAGAATGATTTTTCTCAAAGTCTTTTTCAGGAGCAAGCTATTGTTATGTAATAGTAAGTTACAGAATGCCTTTTTGCTTGAGTTAAATTAGATAATTTCTGCAGTCTCTTCCCAAGTGCTTCCCAGATGTTTCCCAAATGAATTAGATGAGAATAAGTTCCTTATGGGTTTCACAGATTTCTTCTGGCTTTTCCAAATTTTTTAGTAGTTTTTTATATCAGTTTGTCCAGATTTGGTAGGGTAAGATCAACCTCCTCCCATCCTTTATCCCCTTTTGTATTTATGATTGGAAGAGACTGTTTTCTAGGTTTTTTTTTCCTTCCCCAGAAAACATATCTTGCAGAAGTCTCTGATGGTAATGACACTGAGTTAGTCATACTTCTGTTAGAATCTGCTTTAGAAGATCCTCTGAGAATATTTCATCTCACCACTCCAGTGTGATCATGTTTTTCCCAGAGGAAAATATAAGAATAAGCATTGGGAAAAAAAAAACCAAAAACCACACTGTAAGAAAGAGTCATTGCTGCTTAAGCCCAGGGAGGAAGGTGCTCTGACAGATGAGAATATGTGCTTTTAAAGTTTACTTTTCTTGGCAAAAGTTTGCTTGAAAGCTATCCTGCTGTTGACAAACAGCAATGGCTATAAACCATTTCTTGTTGAAAACTTTAGGTAGATGTAGAGGTATACACACACACACACGCTGCACCTACTGTGTAGTTCGTGTGTAGTCAATCTGACTTGTTCCTAGAAGACCTGATCAGCAACATCCCATGTTCTCTGATCTGCCTAGTATATCAGGGAACAGTCATTCTAGACAAGAATTTAAGTGGAAATGTAGTTTAAGTTATTCATACAGAACAAGAATAAGTGTCTGATGAAGACACTGTTGTTGTGGGTTATCTGTGGGGCCGACAAACACCATGCAGTCACTTGCTTACTTCACACACACAGCCTCAGTGGGACAGGGAAAGAGGAAAGGAAGAATAAAAAAACAGAAAACTTGGGGGTCATTGTAAAACTAACAGGCAAAAAGAAGTGTTAGTAATTGTTTAACAATCAAAGAATAAGTGGAAGAAAAGAGAAGAAAACAAAACAAACAATATGATGCAAAGGCAGTATCTTACCACCCCCCGCGGGCAGCCTGTTTCTGAGCAAAAGATGGGTAATTCCTTAACCTCCTCTTTTCCCTTTTATTGCTGAGCATGACATTATGTGGTACGGAATATGTCTTTGGTTAGTTCGGATGATCTGCCCAGTTGGGTCCCCTCGCAGCCTCTTGCGGAGCCTCTAATCTATTCACTGGGGAGGCAGTGGGAAGGTCTTGATGCTGTGCAAACACTGTTCAGCACAAACTAGAACATTAGTGTGTTACCAGCATTGTTTTGGTCAAAAATCTAAAACAGAGCACCATATGAAGAAAACTAAATAGTAGTAAAAAACTAAGTAGTAGAAAACTAAAAAGTAGCCAGGCCCATTACAACTGAATAGATTATTGATGAGTAGAAGGCTTGTTTAAGCAAAAAAGAATAGCATGTGTCTCATTGCCAGGATGTCTGTTCCTGTAAAGTCACATAAGCTATTCTGCATTTAAGTGGTTCGTAAGCAACTGGATCATTTTCTCCCAGGTGCAGGTTGGCAGGACATGTATAGGTACTTTTAAATGAATTTGGCATTCCAATTTTTTTTTTGCCTTAGCATTTTACAGGCAAGCCCCCTACAAGGGTGACTCCATAAAACGTTCATAGAAAATTTGATTAAGTACACCTTAGTTCAGTAAAAAATAGGTTATTTTTCCATTACTGAAAATTGCTCTTATTTGGGGGATTTCTCCAATCAGAGGCACAGAAGTTAATAAAATAGTTACAGTTTTGAATAGTCAAAATAAATGCTTGCAAACTAGCAATGGGATAATAATTTCTCTCATGAACCATTTGTAGAAATAGCCATAAAGAATTCATACATTTGAAAAATGAAAAGGAACAGCAATTTTTGTGGGCTTTGTGAGGGGAAAATTAACATTTTTATGGTGTTATACATCTTTATATCTTCTACATAGAATTTTCTCAAGGCTGTCAGAGCGAGTCTCTTGGTATAGTAAAATTAAAGGATAGTTGCTTTCTTTTCCATTAAAAGAAAACAAACAAAATAAATGGAAAAAGATGTTTTATTTTCTGCTTAAATGCATTCTCATTTTAGCATAGCCTATCGAGATTGATTACTTCATAAGCAGCATTATGTTTGTAAAGACTGAATCATGACTACTTGCTCTCCAATACATCTGACCTGATAATACACTGAGGCAATCTTTTCCTTTATATGAAATAGCTTACTGTTTGCTGTGTCGACAACTATATGTCTGGGTAGTAGATACTTAGATGGGTTTTCTTCAAGAAAATGCATTTTTGAAGTACATCTATAAATGATACAGAACTCCTTTTACCTTTACTTTTTAATTTTTCATAAAATGGTCAATAGTTTTCTTGCCATTAATATAGCAATTTTTCCATTCAGGTTGCTATATTCTTTAGTTAAAAAATGTTAAAGTGCCCAGAAATTAAATGTGGCAGAAGTAACTGGGTGTAGATCTTCCTTGACACCCACCTAACCCCACAGAAGGATTAGACCACAGGCAATGGCTGCTGCTGTTAAAAGTGGATTAAGGTGTTGCTGGCCCATACATTTCTTACCAGTTTTCTGTTGACAGTCACAGCTGAGACCAAGCTGAGACTGGCATACTTTATGCGTGTCTTTCATCCAGTTCACTCAGTTTAACCTGTGTTTTCTATGAAATTGTTTCAGATATCCAAAACAGCAGCAAATAGCTGAATGCCACTGGTATCTGGATCTGACTCTGGTGTTAATACGGAAGTTGCCTGATGACGTCATTTCACTTCTCTTAGTCCTGACCACTGAGTTTAAGACACAGAGTTTATGTCTCCAGCCACACCAAAGAATCAAGGTTGCAGTATTCATTAATGAGATGTGTAGAGATTAAATTATATCCCTAGCAAGGTCGAGAGAATCAATTTCCCCACTGTCCTCCACCAAGTCAGGAAAGACCAAGATGTCATGCTTCTTGAAACCTCTTCCCTTGCCTTGCCTTGCCTTGCTTTGCCTTGTCTCCCCTCCTATCCCTTTCCCTTCCCTGTGTTTTCTTTGTAAAGTTCTTGCTGCATCAGCTATAAAATGTAATTAGTCAGTCATAAACGAATGTATAAGATAGCTTTGCATGCGTTCAGTGAATTGCTCGTGTGCATCATTCTATTTTCAATTTTTTTGTTTAGATCATCTAAAAGCAGCAGAGTCCAATAGGTTCAGGTTACATATATTTTACAGAAACAGGGCACATATGTGATTATTGGAAGAAAAAAATGTTTTGAAGTAACTGCCTACAAAAAAAAGCACAGGAGCTTGAATTCCTTGTATAAGTAGCTCAGATCTCTTCAGGTCTCCTGTGATTTACAGTAATATAGTGCTACCAGCTTTCAGTATAGAAACAAGTATACAAGATGGCAATAGATTTAAGTCCTCCTAGGTTTGTTCATATAACATGTGAATATGAAGAAGCGCAAACACGAATAAAAACAAAAGTACCTGACAGTCTGCATTAAGAATGATACCTCTACCTTCTATGAAGTTGCTATTTCCATTTCCAGTGACGTTGCTTATGTTGAGACAAAGTCAGTCAGTACAACCGTCGCTTTGGTGAGGCCCTGGCTACGCCAGCTCTTCTGCTTACACAAACTTGCAAACTTCCCATCAAGTGCGGAGATCTTTAACAATCCCTAAGGCATTACGATCACATATCATCCTTCTGAGAGAGTCATCCTCAGGGCTATGATTTTGTTACCAGAATCAAGGCTGCTACAATCGTAGCAGCGTAATGCACTGCAGCAAAAGTTGCTATAAGATGTACAGACAGACTTTCAACACAAGATACTCTTTGATCTCATGTGCAAGAAAGAAGAAATAATTGTTAATTCAGCTACAGTGTTTTAAAGTGCTCATCAAAACTAACTATATTCTACCTTTGCCACAGATATTTTTCTGTGCAAAGAACAAGCATAAGGAGAAGGAAACATGCAGAATTTATTGTTGTTGTTTTTATCTAAACAGGCGCCATTTATGCTTGAAAACTGACACGTGCATGATGTATATGTGTGTTCTCAGCTAATGAAGTTTAACTGTTCTACTTTGATTATGCATGTTACTGTCGTTCAGAAGAAAACATCAACATTGGTGTTTATGACTTACACAGTTACCACCGACTAATGAAAGCATACTGCATCTTCCTAAAACATTTTCTTCAACTAGCTGGCACCAAGAATGGCTTAGAACCCAAAATAGAGCTGTCATTGGCTGCATGTGAAGGAACACGTGCTAGAAATGATCAAATAGTTCCCATTAAAATGTACATGACTTTACAGCTTAGATTTACTACATGTCAAAATTAAGAAAAGGAAACACTTAGACCACCCCATCCCCCAAGGGAATGAGAACAAGGTTGAATTTTTTTATTTTAAAAATATCAAAGAGCTACTGTTAAAACAAATACAGACCTCAGACACACTAATCACAAAAAAACCCCACAACCGTCTTTTAGAAATGAAAATAAAAATAAAAATCTGGAAATATTCTGCTGAGAGATGAATTTTCAAAATATGCCATTTTTCCTTCAAAAGTGATCTCACTTGTGACACATTAGTAACATGTAGCAACTCTTGTGTGTTATGGGAATGGTACCCTAATTAGGTTTGTCATTAAAATTCATTTAAAACCATTTTGTTCTTGATATTTCTTAATTATTCCAATGGCACATTCAGATGCCTCCAGATGGCTTGAAGCAGGATAAATAGCACTGAGAAACTTCCCTAATAGCATCCTACTCTGATCGCTATTATCATTCATGCAATATCCAGTCTCTCTGTATTAATTTCAACATAATTAAGTAACAAAAGACAAGAAATTCCTTTGGTGATGTTTTCATTTTGGAAGAAGTATCTTCAACTGCAAAGATGTGCAGTCAGAAACATCAGCAGTATCAAAGTCTGAATAGGAAAAGAAATTTCCACAGGAAGATTTTGAAATGGGCTTCCAATACATGCAGATGGCTTGATTACTTATTGCCATATTCACATTGAAAATTTAAAACTTTCTTTCAAAAAAAAAGTATTCAACTAACTTGCTCAATGGCAATTGTATTGACATATTGAGCCAGATTCTGCCAGGCCCATTAGTGTCAAGCACTTCCCAACACTTACCTTAAGAAAGCTGCATCTTAATTTAAATAAAATAAAAAATAAAAGATAAAAACTGTCTGGATCATGCAGTTGGGACAGTGCATGTTTCCATGAGGAAAAAAACACAGTGGAAGGAAATACACACAAAAAAGCAAGACATTGATAGCTGTTCTGATCTCATTTCCAACCAAACCAGAACTTTAAGACCTGTCCTGCACATTATCTAACTTCCCTTACATATTCAGCAACTTGCCAGGAGCTCCAGCACCTCAAGCTTGGGAAAGTACCTCTTACTATTAGAGTCAATACACACCTCACCCTTAATTTTTCACACAGACAGCATTCCTCAGACATCATTGAGCAATCTCTTTCTCAGTTTGAGCAGACGCCTATTATCTTGTGACCACATTGTTCTGCATCCCATTTCTCAAATATTTTTCCTCTCTCTTCTCAATACACGCATTTAAATTTAAGTTTAGAGGCCCACTTAAAAATTAGGCCATTGAAGAATTTTACTAAGTGTTACATGTAGAATGGCACAAAACTCTGGGGCTGTATCCAAGGAAACTGATTTTCATGAGTCTTATATACATAACTTCAAACATGAAACTTCAGATTCCTGAGAAGGATCACAGCATGTGACAAACAACATGGAGGAAGACTTTAACTGAATTTTAGGAAATTAAAAGATGGAAAGAAAGAACAGAGAAGTAGACACATACACAGTTTAACTGCAAATCTCATACTAGAATTCAATATGTTTTTATGTTATGCTTGTAAAAATGTCCTATTCTCCCTTCCAGTGGGTTAAAAAGTTACTGAACAAACATATATACAGGCGTGCACAGAAATTGTATAAAATTTGTTTGATTATGAAAAGAAGTTAAAAGTATAAAGATATAAGCAGACATGATTTAAATATACTGAAAAAAAAAAGGTAAGAGTTATAAAAAAGCTAATTTATATTAACAGAAGTAGAAGTTAGGGTATTTTTACTACTGGGTAAAGTAAGTTTAATGAAAAATGTCAATGACTGCTAGAGAGTATAATAAAAGTAGTGTATCAGCTCTGGGTCAAATTTGTTATAAAATTGACATTGTGTCCTGGTTTGAGGTAAAACAGAACGAATTTTCTTTTCAGTAATTTTACTTTTCAGTTAAGCCTTTTCTAAGTGACTGAAATTAATGCTGTACTTCTCAGACAGTGTCTCCTTCTAGCAGATAAGGTCTGATGTTTACAGTGAATATCAAGGAATGGTATGCAGAGAGGCTCCTGCTTACACTTATTGCTAAAACAGCCAAGGTCAGCTAACGTTGTTATTTGCCCCATTGGAGGGTCAGAAGCAGAAAAGCTTAGAGGGGTCCCACCTGCGGGGAGGAACAGACAGGACAGGTGACCCAAAATATGACCAACGGGGTCAGATTCCATCTGCCCCATGCTCAGTATAAAAGCTGGGGGATCAAAGGGTCAGCCTCTTCCTTCAATGGCCAGTGCCTGAGGAGGACTCTGTCTGTTCATCTGCCTTTGATCCCGATCCATGCATTTCCTGAATCCAGATCTGGAATCCAGTTCCTGTCTGTCACTAAGTCCAGTCTGGGGCTTTCCTAGTGCTCGCTGGTGACATCCTGGGAGCCTGATACTCATTTTGTATATATGGTATATATTTCATTATTTTCTTATTAATTATCTTTTCTTTTTATCAGTAATATTTCATTAAAGTTCTCTTAGTTTTCTTTTCAACCCATAATTCTCTCCCTTCTCTTCGGGGAAGGGAGAGAGAGAGGTAAAGAGAACATCTGTCATTCATATAGTGGCCAGCCCAGCCCCAAACCACGACATATTGTTAATGTTGCCACAGTTATTTTAAACAGCACAAACATTATCTACATGTTATTCATGGGATAAGGGCACAGACCCATTTTTCTGACATCTATTTCAATAATTTAATAAGAATAAATAAATAAGGAAATGAAAATACAATAGAAGTCTTCTGTAAAAATAGAATAATAGAGACAGAAACAGTTCTCAGTAATTTTAACAACCAGATGAAATAGAACTGCTGATGTGGAACAAGACCTATATCAAATAGAAATAAAATTAAAAAAAATATTAATCCTGGCTCTGAAGTTTTCTATTTTTTTATGAAATTCAATTTGTTTACAGCCTATGTGGCCAAAGCTACATTTTCAGACTTTCAGAATAATATTTGTTTTAGCTAAAAAGAATAAAGAGAGTAAAAATTAATCAGTGGTGGAAGGCACAGAACATAGTGCATACACAGTTAACACCTGTCTGACTGCCTACACATTTGGGGTCATTCTGACCATCTCAAAACCCAAAGCAGAATTATGCTGTACTCTTCTCTGGTGGGTCAGGAAGCCCCAGAGGAATCTGCAGGCAAAGAGCTTTCTTTTTGGTATTCTCTGCTTCAAAATGTTCAGCTATACACCTGAGACTTACCAGATAGTAAGGAGACAGGTATTAAGTGGTATTAAGTCATGAACCAGTGGTAGACTGTATTCCTCTACGAAGTTTTAAATAGTGGCTTTTCACAGAAAACTTTAGAATAAAATGACAACATTTCAAACAGGTTTTGTTTTTATTAGTTGACATGAAGGCTTCAGGATGTGGTATCTTTCCTACCACACAAGGCATAGATCTTATACAAAAAATCCAAGCTCTGATAAAGAGCTGCTTATTCCACTATATCTCAGCTGGATTACTTTTTTTTTTTTTTTAGCAAGGACTATTACTGATAGTCTTTTTTCAGGAAGGGCTACTGAAGCACAAACATGTCCTCAGGATTAATGGCAAGTTAGAAGAAGTCCCTGAATTCTGGACCATGTTATGTCTTACAAGATATTGATGTCAGCAAAGCAACACTGACAAATTTACTCCATTCACGTATAATTTAACATTCTGCTAGCCTTTCTCTAGCCATCTAGAATCACAACTGATTTTCTGGGACAGTGGGGAATAAAAAATGGCTCCTCACCTGTCTGAAACAGAACATTACACCTGGGAAGGAAGGTCAACAGGGTAACAGGTACTTGAACTAAACAAGCGGCAACCCATTCACCCTTTTCAAAATTGAGCATCTTCTCTCGGAAAGCCACTGTCAGCCTCCTGATTTCTAAATATATCAAGTCTGCTGCAAAGCAGAAGAGCTAGAGCCAGCTGAAAAGTCTAGAAATTTGTAAAGAGGGTGAATCAAAAATTTTCAGGAAAAGAAGAGGGAAAATGCATTGAAAATATCTGGACTTCTTTGCAGTTACTTCTTTTGAAAACTAAAAATGTTACCTGAATCTGATATCTCTTGTGAGGTATTCTGTTTCAGGTGATATGGCAGGGTACTAATAGAGAATTAATGAGGCTTAGTTAACCAACTAAACCATGCCAATCATTCCTCAGCTTCTAAAATGCTCAGCATAAACAAGAACCATAAGAAAGGACACCTAATTAGTCAAAGATAATTCTGACAGTCAGTTGCTAATGTAACTATGCAGGCCAAAGTTTGTTATCCAATTTGTCTCCCAAAAATGTTTTGTGCCAGTAAAGGAAATCAAAGAGGATGGATACCTTTGGGTTTTACATCCTTTTTTTCCCCTTTAGTTATTTGAAACTTGTAAATACTGCAGACTTGAATAGCTCTACTTAAACAGGCCTGGTGGGGAGAGAATGACAAACAAAATAACAGTAAGCTCAGGGTTATTTTTAAGGCAGCTTTTGGAAACCATTACCTTGCGTTTGCTACTCCGACATGTGTTTCCATGGAAGCAGGACTAGACATGGACACAGCCACTAGCAGATGAGGCAATTTCAGCTGCCAGTTTCTGGTTCTCAGCTCTGTTTCCATGGCAACCAGTGCTGGAGCCCTGAAAAGGAGGTGAGGTATTTAAAACACTGCAGTACTCTTAATAAATATCTGCTTGCTATGCATGAACACCATAGACCCTTTACATCTCTAATTACAAAAGTGCTGCTCAAAGAAGCTGTGAAAATACATCTTGATATCAACTACTACTATTTCCCTGGGCAGGTTTCAAAGAGAAAGAATGGATTGTTCCTAAGAGCTGGTTTCATCCTAACGTCTGAGGGTGGGGAGGGAGGACTGTGTTCTTCTTTCAATATGAAGATGGGGATAGACAAAGATACCGTGCTAAATATAAACTATTGTTTCTCAAGGAAAACATAATCCCTGGCCACATTCGGTGTCATTTTGCTACACAAAGGAACCAAAGCCTTCTTGAGAGAGTGACAGCGTGGCAGACTGAGCGACTGAAGAGGACGGTACTCAGGGCGCACAGAAACGTTGGGACAGCAACCGCCCTGTTCCTGGGTTAAATCTCTCATGCTTTTTGACTAGCTACATACATTTTTGGTCTTGTGAATAGGCAGGGTAAGCAAGACCCATCCTCCTCTACCTGCAGTCTTTGCGGGAAGGGTACAGAGGCATCAGTTCCCATGTCAGCATCTGCATGGAAAAACAGACAGCTGTAGACCAGTAATCCCAACCAGTACACCCTCCTAATCCAGCCTGTGCTTTGAGTCTGCTCCCTTCCGAGTCTGCTCCCTTCCCTTATACAAAGCACTTGAGCTAGACAGAATCCACAAAAGGAGGGGGGAAAGCCAAATCCATTTATATTGTTAAAAAGAGAAGCTTTAATAGGACACCCTCTAGGAATAAGGGGAGGTGGATTTGTGCATGTAAATTGCTATACGAAAGCAGTAATACATGTTGTGCAGAGGTAGTGCTGATCCTGTCTCGGAAAACTGAAAACCCAAAGGGTACATACCATTCCTGATGTAACTTGCTGGAAAAGAGGGAAAAAAACCCAAAAAGGTTGATGTTGAATAAATGTCACCAAGCCTACAATACTGTGGAAACAACATGATTTACACTATATACTGCATACATCAAGAGAAAATGTTAGACACTTTGTCTCAGAGAGGAAGCAGAGAATAAGTAGACAACTAATAAAATTGGAACAAAAAGCCTAAAAGCAAATATTAAAACCAGATTACCAAAAGACAGCATAAAATTTGGTACTGAAGTTCAGAGCAAAGCAGTGTTTATGCTCCTCTGCCTTCCAGAGGTGCATAATACAAAGGTGACACAATACAAGGGTAATGGAATTAAGAGAAGCTTGTCCATGGTTTCTCACATTGTGAAAACTTCATTTTCAAACTTCAATGATATAAATCAAACCTACCAGTGACTCTTGCATGATGAAAGCTGTTCAGATAGATCTAAAACTTCATGAACTCATGAAGTCTTTCATTCAGTCTATTATAGATATGCACAAAACATTCAATAGTCTTAACAAAGCAATTTGTTAGGGAACTGTGTGTTCAGTTAATAAAAATGTTTGGTTTCTTTGGAAAATATAAAAAAAAAAATACAAAACCAAAATATTATTCAAAGAAATCAACACATACAAGCAAAACTGAGATTAAGGATGAATTTCTCTTATTCCCACTTGAAAATTGCTCTTAATGCATTTAGAGCTGTCTGGCTTGAGTCTCTGAAAAAGAAACTGGTAAACCTGCAAAGAGGCAACTGTTGCACCTACCACAGGAGCTCAGGTCTTAAATAGTGGTAAGAAAACCTACACTGGCTCAGAAGCACCAATTGGGATTGACACCAACTAAGAAACATCAAAGCATTGAAAATATTATCAATATTAAAGATGTATTACTTGTTTTGTCCAAGAAACAGCAATTCACTGATTGTGTTTATACATCTCTGTATAAATAACTGCCCTGACCCTTGCCAGTCTCTCCCACATCTTTCAGTAACCGTCATCGAGTTTGAACTCTGATGAAGACTGCCATAACCTTGAAATATTCCAACATAAACTGAATAAGGACATGGAAAAACAGACAGGATTTCTTTTCTTTGTGGCATTTTTAACTTTGGAGAAGTAACTTTTCAGATCATCAGCCCAGGATTCAACATCTTTCCATCATAGGGAGAGGAATTTTTGTGATAATTAGGAAAGAATTATGCAGAGGGGAAAGGTCAGATAAAAGCACTAATTTTTTAGAGAATGAAAAAATGACAGCTTAGGAGCCAGGTCCTTAAGTATGACAAGACTGCAGAGAAGATAGAATTACATTGAATAACACTCCATCAGAGTGTTAGAAACTGCACCAATACAAAGCCTGAGGATCCATGCATTTGCTTGCAGAACATTGACATGTGCAGGAGGAGAATACATCCACATAGAGAAGGTCAACGTCCACATCCTTGGGTGCCTTCAGGCACAAGTGGGCTGAAAACAGGGCTCAGAGCACACTGTGAGGAAGCCGTTCCTGAGTATACCGAGCAATGAAAGCAATTACCAATGTTATTGGAAATTCAGTGCTATGGGGTGAGGGCAAGACTACTTGGGAACATCATTCAGGGTTAGTAGTGTAGAGCATCACTTTATTACAGCACAGATAGATCTGTGAAACAAGAGGCATGATCTGTCAACATGAACAGCCTTACAGCTTTGACTGTAGACTCCAGGATATCCAATGCAGTGACCAGTTTTATGAGTGCAACTAGGAGGAACAGTTCTTACTCCAGTTTTTGCCAAGTCTCAAACCACGACAATCAAAAAAGGTTCCCCACATGCTAAATCAGAGATAAACTGTGTATATCAGTTAGCTAATTGTTTACATGGGATGAGATAGAAATCTCAGAAGCCAGAAGTGCTGGCATTTGTCACATCTGCCTAAAGAAGCAGGCCCATGGAGAGAGCATGAGGAAGGGTGAAGCTTGCAGATACTGCAATGATCAGTGCCTGCTCTGAGTGGACAGAGTGGAGATCACACAAGATCAAGAATTCGAAATTTGATTCATGGACTAGGTCAGAAGAGAATAAGTTGTTTCTACTTACAGGAAGGCCAACTCATAGTAGACTGTTTCTCCAGCTTCTAAAAGGTACACTGTGGAAGACAGATTTGAAGAAGTCAAAGGAATGTGGACAAGAATTTCTCTCTGTAAAGAAAAGGAATGTGGTAACAGAGATGATGGCAACTAATGGCACAAACAAATTAAATCAAACAGCTAAATTAGTCTGGTCATGTTGGATCACTTCAATACATATTTCCATGTGCTAGCTAGCAAGAAACACATGTGCCAATGCTCCTGTTCCCCAAAACTCCGTTGCAGCCTAGTGGAGAAATTGTATAAAAGCAATTCAGAACAATCAGGTTGCCAAAGCTAACCTAGACCTGTGACCCAATCACCGAGTAGTTACATGAGAAAATTTCAGAAGACAGAAAACCATCTGGTCACAGTTTACAGAAGATAACTGCAGGTTAATTGTAAATTGAAAAATGGAGTATAATTTCTGAGCACATAAACTCTTAAATGAATTCTTAGCTAAATTTTCTCAAAAACATATGATTAGGAAAGGTAGAAGTCAGATGGAAAATCAGCTGATTATCTAAATTTTAAAAAGTGGAAGATGTGAAATGTAAAGAGATGAATATCATACAAAATGTACAGCCACATTTGGACTTACCAGTTATTCATGACACTTAGAGATAAATCAAAAGTGTTTCAGTTCAGTTCTGAGTCCAAGGTCGATAGAGTTACAATTAAAAAGCAATAGCAGTAATAAACATTATGTTCTGTCTTCTATCGTGTGTTTTATTGTTATGCACAAGCAGACTATCATCCTTTTGACTCATGTTGTAAGTAAGCACTGTTTTGGGGATCAAAGAACACTATTTTTTAACAAAACTACTATTAGACAGGGCTTTCTCTCAGAAATGAGAGAAAGAATTTTACAGTTTTCTCTTGCTGTCATGACTTGAAAACAAATGAGCACCTGTCTTCATTCCAGACAACAAGGAAAAGCATAATGCCTTTATCAAGCTGGACATGTGGAATTCTATGTGTTAAAATCAACAAATTCATTTAGTGGAAGAGATTATCTTTTGTTTCTGTAGCTTCTTGTCAGGAGTCAGTTGCCAGGAAAGATACATTTTTGCAATGCTTCAACTTTATGCCTAAATAAAGTCTTTCTGGTTGTCAGTAGTTGTGGTAGTATCATGCCAAAAGGATTACTGAACGTTAGTCATCCAAAGAGAGCTTTAGGCCACTTTCCTACATTGCAACAACTATAGAAGTAAGAGCCAACTCATGTATCCCTGTCTTCTTGCAAGATCATGAAGTCCTGCGACTTATGCTGTGAGTCTGTAAGCCCTAGGCAAAAGAAATAGGCTTCTTTATCAGGAGAAACAGTGCATTTGAAAATGATTCTTTTCGATCTTAAACAAAAGTAATATCCTAAGCTGATACTGTTGAAAACAAAAATAAAATGCTTTCCTCAAAAAAGTTTCCATACTGTAAAAGAGTTGTGTGTATATCTTCCCATGCAAAATTTTCCTTTTTTTTCTACAGTAGTTTCAAGCAGCCTGAGGACCAATGAATTCAAATTTTTTAATAAAAATTCCTTCTCTTTAATATTGAAGATACAGAATTCTTTCTCACAAAATTTCAATTTTAGTTATTGTCAGGAAACCCAGAAATGAAAGCAAAGCCAGATTCCTAACTATGCACTTCTGTTTATTGCAGAACAGCCTAAGACTTCATGTAGTCATTTCTGTGTTGGCACAAGCACTCACAGGGTTGCTTTATATCAGAACATCAATTTCTGATTTTGCTTATTCTACACTTGGGAGAGGTATCCCATGAAAATTTCATCAAAGCAAATATGTCAGAAAAAAAAAATTATTCCAGGAAACTGATAACCTATTTCAAAAAATAGCTTTTTTCCATAAGAAGAAGTAACAAAGGGGTTTGCTGTATGCATAACTTCTTTTGCTACAGCTTTTCTTTTTTGATGGCTTGCACTTTTTTTCATTGTCATATATCTTTGGAAACAAGGCATGAAAAGAGGTAAGAAAAACAGAAAAATAAAACGAAAAAGAAAGAGTTGCTTTAGTACACCTAAAGCCAAATTCCCCAACATAAGAAAGGCATCTAGCTCATATTGCAATTAATCAGATTTGCAATATTTAGTAGCAGAAACTCATAAAAAAATGCTTCATTTATGATTGCCAGGCTATGGAGCATTTGTTGATTTTCTTCTATTTTATGAAAATATGTAGTTTATTTTTAATAACTGTTTTAAATATTAAAAATGGATATTGTTTGTATATGAAATCCTATATTAAGTCAATAAAATTAGGAAAGAAATCAAATCATATAAAGACAATGACACTGTATGATCTTCAACATTTCATGTTCCTTTAAGCATGAGCCGAAATTTTACCAGTATTTATGACTGAATTTTGATAGACTGCATAAACCAGAAGGAACATCAGAAATGGAATCCAGATGTGAATAAAGGTGCTGTTATTTAAAATCCTGTTGTAATGAAGGCTGCTAAAATTTATACCTGAGTCATTCTTGGGAAGCATTTTGTTTTGCCAGCAGCACTAGTCTTTTCTTTTTCTTTTTTTTTTTTTTTACTGTTTCTGAGCAATAAAGTAAAAATTTTCAGTATATTTGGGTTATTCTGTGAATTATCTATATTGAACTTCACCTTTAATGCAATTGTGTGTGAAGCATCATTCTGGCAGATGACAAAATCTTGAGTTTCTGCAGCCTATGTTCTGTGGGGTGGGTGTCAGACTACTCGTTGTTGGGCAGCGGCCAGCATGTTTGGGGCATCTTGCATTCCACATGATTTTCCTCATGATCATTTCCGGGGAACTAAGAATATGGCATTGCATTGAGGGTAGGAGAGTGTTCTGCCAGTCTTTCCTGTCTTTTTTTTCTTTTTGTTGGCTTCCAGTACATCCTTCCTGAACATACCATGTTTTAGAGACCTCAGGAAAAGCTGTAAGATTAAACTCCAGTCACACAGATGGAGAAGATTAAAATCCCTTCTACATCCAGTCTAGCAGCTTGGTCAACATTGGCAAAGAATAACAAAAGCAGTATCGTGAGGGCTGGCACTGGTGGGTAAATGCCGCCTCACATTTCTCGGAGAATTTTTTAGTCCAGTCAGCCAGTCTGAGACATGACTTTGACAGTACAAGCTATCAAAGGAGGATTAGTCATATAGGCTTCATTACAAATCAAAGTTAATAGAATTCATTTTGCACCTGCTAGTCATTTTAGAGTCAGTATTTCACTTGCAAGGCAATCCTCAGAGGCACTGTAAGGTTATAGCGGCCTTCTAAAATTTGGAGTAAGAAATAAACTATTCTTCATGTAAATACTCTCTGAGGTGCAAGCCTTGTGAAGGTTACAGATGGGACGTGCTTACTGGCTATCAAGTTTCTTAGTAACGAAAGAAAAGTCCACGAAAATCAGTGAAAATTCTACCATTTTATCTCACTTTGGATCAAGCTTGCAATAAAGCTATGATACCATTCAATGTAATAAGTAAAACAGTAGTTGTAAAAAATCCATTTCTGGCAACATATTTATTGCAGCTTTGTAAAGGAAAGAGTTCATGAATGTACCAAGAAAAAGATTTATCTTTAAAGGAAAATGATTTATCACTTTTTCATTGATATAAGCGGCATCGCTTGCAACACAATAAAACTATATTTCTCTTGGGAATATTTTAGAAATTTCTATGAGACTGAAAAGGACCCAGACAAGGAAGTTTCTGGGTCACTGACTCCAGTTCCAGTTATTATAAGTACCCATAGATTATAATAAGCTTTATAAAGATGAACGTCTCATCTAAAAAAGAGTTACTTCTTTTATTACATCAGATCATACTTAATTGCACCATACTCTCTATGCTTTGATGACTTTCTTTTAATTTCCAACCTATATTGATTAAGGGAATTTATATCCATTTCTTTCTGTGTTATTACTGTTTTTATCTTAAAAAAAAATTCTCTCTCATCTTCCTGATGTAGCTAGTAAACACTAGGAAGAGAATCAGTATATTTTAGAACAGTCAATTCTATTGCTATAAAAATGAATGTCATATACAGTAAGACAAAACATTAGGAGATCTTGAGTGTTTCTAATTGACTCAGTCCTGGAAAGTTCTAAGGACTCTTAACTCATATGAAAAGCATCAGAATGAGAGAATGTCTATCCTCTTGCATAATCAAACCCTCTGAGAGTAGTAAACATAGAGCTGAACTGCAATATAACATCCAGGAGAGAACTACACTACAATGCTTCCAAGTTAATAAAATATTTGCATATGATATTCTCAACAATGCACCATCCTCATATCTATAAGTAGGACTTTATACCTCTGTAGTAAACACAATTTTTC
Organism: Tringa tobata; assembly: GCA_033628505.1. Classification (NCBI taxonomy): domain Eukaryota; kingdom Metazoa; phylum Chordata; class Aves; order Charadriiformes; family Scolopacidae; genus Tringa; species Tringa tobata. Next base: position 7,467,797 of record JAHREE010000278.1, on the reverse strand, counting down.
TTGAAAAATGTTTTTATAGTTACACCACAGATGTTTATGTGGTTTTTGTGGACATTCCCAGCTCACTTCAGAATGTTTTTCAAAAAAAAAAGAAAAAAAAAGGGGGGGGATTTCTTTTAAAGCCATATTTGTGCATCATAGGTATTTCTTTACCACATGAGCCACATAAACAGTCTCTTAGGAATACATACTACTGTAGTCTCATGGTTGCACACTTCAAGCCACATCAGATGTTGTACAGGGACTGTATTGCACAGGCTGTCATTCCCAGCCAAGGAGTGCTGGTGCCTGGTGTTCATTCCCTCCCTGCATCCTTCCACTTCTGGCTACACTCACTTCTTCTCTGTGATGAAGGATGATATTGGCCTGCTACGGTTGTATGGAGGGACCTATGGAATTTGTGCAAAGGTCAAGTCATAAAAGCTGGCCTGAGGGACTCAGACTTGCAACGTTCAGGGTGGAAGTGGAGAAGGGCAGATACTGTTTCCTGAGCTACATAGTGAGATGCTCTGCTCTCCCAAATGCGGTGCTTTCTGCCAACCTTTGCAAATGCCGTGCTTTTGTGAAAACAGCAACGCATTGCAATGTGTGTCGATGCAGGATGCGGATTTGGATCACATGAGAAGGAAAATTGTTTTTCCAGTAGTTAGGGAACTCTCAGGAAGAAGCAAACACATCAGCAATTTTTTTTTATCCCCAAAGAAAGAGTTAACATCTCAGAAAACAGTAATGCTGCCACTGTGAAAACAGTTTTTCATACAAAGCAGGCTGTCCACCTTCGTGCTTGTTTGTCATTGTAAATTCAGATGCAAATGAACAGCTCTTTCCACTACTGTCTTTTCTGCAAAGCTCCTGAATCTGACATACCAGTCCCAGTAAGCTTAAAGTCCCCCGGTTTCAGCTCCTTCTCTGGCAGTCTCCAAAGGAATGATTCAAATACTGTGGTTGTAGAAACATGCTTTTCACACACCTTAATTATGTTTATGGCAACAACAATTTGTCCATATCTTTGTAATATCTTTTGCGTATTCTGTGCAAAGTAAGTAGCTGCGAAATTATCAGTGAAGTGCAGAGCAGTATCTTTATAAAAAGTCCTGAGTTAAAATATTCATATGAAATTTCTACTGATAATTATAATTCTCCTGAGAGTTCAAGTATGCCTCTGAGCCTCTGTTTTGTTTCCTCTATTTTGTAGAGAGATTTTTTTTTTTTTTAGGGAATTATTTTGTCTTTCCTTGTAAATGGATTACAGCTATAAAAAGAGACGTTTTATTCTGCAGTGTTGTTTGCTTTTGATTTTTTAACCAAAAAAGGCAAGAAGTCCTTCTTCAAAGTGTAGAGGATGCACAGCACTGAGCTGGAATATATCATATATCCCTGTGTGTACACACAGCATGCACAGCAGAGAAACATTGATAGGAGTGTCCAATAGGCTTGGAAATGCCATATGCTTTCTATTGTGCATTTTCGATGTTTCAGAAACCTTGTAAGTTTTCCAAAAGAAACAAAAAAAAACGAATTAAAAATCTTGTAGATGTCATGTATTGTATCATCTCTGAGCCAAGCCAGTCAAAATTCAAGGAAGTTCCAAGGACATAAGCACAGGAGAAGACATAAGCACAGCGCTTAGATGACAGATGTCCCTCTGGGATCTATGCTAGCTAATGGAAAAGGCCACAATTTTAAAAGTAGCTGGTCCACCATAATGTGTTCTGGGGAGAGTTTCAAGGAACTCGGTGATAGAGTCTCACACACTGTCCAATCTAAGACATGTACTTCAATGCCAGGAGACAAAACAACTCCAAAGAGCAAGGTAGAACTGAGTGACTATGCCATTTCAACCGATACTTTGAAGACCTTCTTTGGAGTGGCAAGCAAGGCTACATCCGTGGTTTACATCATGCACTTCAATTCATATTTAGGAAAGAATTAAAGCTCTGCTGTGTTTCCCAAGCTTTGAAGAACTTTATAATGAAAATCATATCATTTAGCTAAGCTACATCATCTCTGAAATAAAGTCAAAAGACAATATGTAACCTGAAGCATAGAAGAGTCTACCACTGATATGGAACATCTAAAGCAAAGTGGATGGACAACATTTAAGAAATATTCGTAAGTATTACAACAGAATATTTGGTATGTGCAGCCAATCCTAGGTTATTACAGAACTGCATCTCTTAATCTCAAATAAACATTGTTATTAAGAAATACATTGTAGTTTTCACATACAATAAATTATATACCATATGCAGTACATTCGAAAACATCAATTTTTATGCTGCATTTCATCAGAAAATCTACATCTGCACAGATTTCAAGTCCATAACGTCCCACTGTGATCATCTGGTCTCACATCCTATGTATTTAGGTTTTCAGACTTTCTCATAGCAGCTATTCTAATCTTTAATTACACCATATTAATTACTTCCAAGGCTGAATTTATCTAAATCCAGTATATCTTCACTACATCTTATTATTCCTTTCCTATAAGTCAAAAAGCTCCTCTCTCTCTCAGGTTTTTCTTCAAACTGTGAGTATATATAACTATCAGTGAAATCATGTCTCAGTTTTCTCTTTAATAAATTGAGTAGATTGAACTCCTTAATGTGGGAACCTTGTCTTCTAGTTTTTGTTTTATTTTTGTTGCTCTACGAGACAGTTGATATGGATTTTAAACAGAATAAAACCAAGAAAGTCTTGATAGAAAAGAATCCCACTAGAGAATGTCTAGACACATACTATTACTTTATGAGGTCTATCAGAGTAATGTTTCTGTTTGATGTGTACTTATTTCATTCCATACAATGCAAGCTCTCAAATCAAAATATCGTGTGAGAGAATTGAAGTATGCGCTATCAGCCTAGCATCCTTTACTAAGTGGACCTATAATTTTGTTTAAAAAGGTAACACATTTGTTTGAAAAGACTTCATTTCCATGAAACCATGGTGACTGGCATTAGTTATATTTTTAGCAACAGTCTTTGGTAAGCTAAGGTACATGAAAAATAGAAGCTTAATAGAGCTGAACAGATGATTACCTCAACGTCCTCCTCCTTTTTACAAAAATAAATGTTCTATAATGCTTCAAACACTGTATAATTCACAGTGTTTCACAGGTCAGTTTTGCCAATGTTGAAAGTGTTCAACTTCATTAGAGATGGAAAGCTTGTGAAAGAAAGAAAACTAGAAACAGAGAAAGTCTGCACTGATGAAGGTTAAAGATTGTCTTACCAGGAAAGTTCCTAAAGATATGCTGTTTGAAACTATAATGAAATGTTCAGTAATTCCATGGGACCTTAGCTCAGATCCAGGAATCTATCACTGTTTCAAAATTTTCCGTGAAATTACTGTCTGCCCACACACTGCATTGAAGTCTTTAGCCAATGTGAAGAACAATCAATCCTGCTCCCTGGAGGAAGTTATTTTTCCTTAAAAGCCTACAGTCTCAGTTTTCCTTACAATTTCTCTAGGCACTTCAACAAAATAGCTACTCCGGTCAAGAATTCATGTCTTGTTCCTTTTGCACTGTCTGGTACTTGGGAAAACACTGACATCTCAGTGTTTAAAATTTTTACTATTTTTCTTAAATACATTGTATTCTTCTATCGTGTCAGTTTTGTGGATAGCTTCCTTCTGTGAAGGAAGGTTTGTGAAACAAATTGAAGGCAAAGAGAAGAAAAAACTCAGAAAAGTGTTCTCTTACTTCAGTACTTTATTAGAACTGACAGAGGTTTCAAAGTCAGAAGAATAGTCAGTCTTCAATTATGATTAATCTGTCTTTTCAATTAGCTAGAAGTCTTAAGAAAAGACTGGCTGGTTTTAAGAAGTAAAAGCGGTTCTGCTTGGCTTTGTTCTTAAGGCTTTAGAAAACAAGCACTTTCCAATGCATCAGGAATGGCTTAGTGAGTCATGTTGTACAGTCTCACAACAGTCAAAATCATTCTACGAGTAGCATGAAGGAACAAACTGGGAGTAGCATTTGGTTTAGGAGTCCTACCTGTGTTCATACAGTGGTTCCCCACTCCAGCAGACTGGCTCCTCTGGTATTGCTTATCACTCTGTGGTTCTAGTAGCTGAAATATCACACTGAACTATTCGCCACAGGTCACTACTCTGGATGAACCAACCCTCGCCACCCTGGATGAACCAGCACAAAGAAACCAGTGTCTCAGTTTAAAGAACAATTTTTTACATCTTTAATTCCGTTCATTAAACTATATTTCTTACTCAGCATTCTTCCATTAATAAATACTACCATCAGTATACCAAGTGTAATGGTGTAGAGTATGGCATCCAACTACTAAACTAACAAAATTTTAAAAATCTATAAGTTAGAGAAAGGAATAAATTAGGGAGTCCTTAATTAATGACTTACTTTTGGGGACTAATAACACAACCATGCTCCCAGGAGGAGATACGAAAAAAGATGTTAAGAGCATAGAAAACCATGCATTTTCCCAAATTGAAACACATATTAGGAATAGTAGAGGCAAATTTGAATGCACAGATAAATGATGAAATCTAAGATTATGTTCTTGCATAATTCTCCATATTACTCAAGTCATAACTTGCAGTGAGCCATTACAATTTACATTAGATTATCATTTAAAGGTATTCTGTTTCTGAGTATCACAGAAAAAAACCTTAAAATAAAATTTAATAAATAAGTACATAAATAAATTGCAAACCATATAGTAATAAGTCTAACACCAACACAACATTCAGAAATTTGTATCAAGAATTGTTTGTTTATTTTGGCTGTAAAAATATCTTGATGATGTTATTCCACAACAACCATTTACACTAAACCACAAAAAAGGTCTCTCTTAACGATCTGTTGGATTGAAATGACGTTAGAGTCTCTGATGACAATGTTCTGAAAAGGCATTTAAGAATTTTTGCATGATATTGGTCCAGATGCTGTGACCTGAAGAGATGTGTTTCCTAACTGACGTTTTAAAAATGGACTACGATATTGTTGAATTGCTTACGTATGCTTAGTATGTAAATAATTTGGGGCAGAGGGGGCAGGGATTATGAAAAGCAGCTAAGAGGAGTGGGTTTAGGAGCGTCTCTCAAGACAATATCTGTAATAACTCTCAAACATATTCTTCAAAGCAACATGAGGATAACATAGAGTTAGTAAGATTTTTACCTTGTAAGGGTGCTTCCTTTATTTTATTAATGCAGATTTTTTTTCTACTTGTTTTCTGCTGAAGTACACCCAGAAATCATTTTACCAATTGATTAGACTCAAACCTAAGAAATATGCAAAATGGTAACTGTTCCTCATCTATTCTTACTCCAGTCTGATTACCAGCAGCAGAGAAAATAACATGAATTAGGTCAAGCATGGCTTGAGTAGCAGTAAGTCACCTTTTCAGAACTCAAAAAACTTTATTTCTTCTGTATATCCTCTTTTGCTGCACTATTACTGGATGAGTGGCAACAATATACTTAAACAAACATGAAGATGTCACAGAAGCAATCAAACAGAAACTTGTAAATTCACTTAATAGTCTCTGAAACTCACTGAAGTCAGTAGGAAGGTCAGGCCTCCTGTTAGCATTTAGAAGATTAAATTGATTTAAAGGTGTAAGGTTAAAAATCAACATAGGATTTCATAGGCTTTAAAACGGTCATGATACTTGACATTAATTGATCTCCTCATTATTTTTTCACCTTAGCCTAGAAACTTTAACTAAAATAAATTCTGTTTCTGTTCATTCCAAACTACTTTTCAACATCCATTTACTCTTTAGTTCTATTTTTTCTGCTTCAGCTAGTGTACCCTCTCATAGAAGAAATGGGTTATTTCAAAAGGCTTTTACTACCACCTTTGTTTCAATGCTACAACACATTTCCAGATCTATTGAAATGCCAAGTAATTCTTTTAATGGAGAAATTAATGAATGTCCTTGCTGCATAGGCAAGGCTTCACTACAGGGTGTTAATTTGTTTTTCCACAATTGCATATACTGCAAGTTGTATAGAAAGCTATTAATATAGTCCTTTTAAACTGCTGGAAGTCATTTTTAGCTTTGATCACATCAAGCATTAGCGTCACAATGATCACTATATTAATACAGATTAATATATACATATATATTCATGTTTTAATGCTCTCTATTCTATTCCTATTTGTCTAAAGAAAAGGAATATTTAATTATGCTCATGTTCTTTGAAATACTAATTTTAGACAGCCCCATATTTAAAGGCACTGAAGAACTAACCATGATTATTTTAGTCTCTCACCACATAGACTTCTCAATCAGATAATCAGGGATAATTTATAACCAGTATATAATACTTCTTCAATTACAAACTGAAATAGGTTTGACATTTTAAAAGGATTTAGGTTTACAGTGGTGTTGTGTATCATTAACATGAAAGTTGTTGAGTACCCGAAAAACCCAGTGATTTACCAAGTTGTAATTTCACTCAGGCATTGAAACTAGGTGAAAAGAGCATATCACTTGTTTTAGGACACTGACAGTAACTCAGAAGCTCTGATTTTATTCTGTTCTCTAGTGCTGCTTTGGTGTCAGTTTCTGTTCCTCCTCTATCTTGCTTCTGGCTCTAAAAGCTATCTCAGATTTACAAGGACAATGCCCACAGGAAGCAGTGAAGTAGGCAGCACCTGAGAGCACACCTGAATGTTCAGACTTGGCTTGTCTGTACTGTTAAATTTATAGCACAGTCCCAGGCTTGGTGTTCTGTGTCAGGTACTTTTCCAGATAATTTCTTGGTGTGGCTTGAAAGATAGCATGGCCCAGCGAGTTAAGAGATCCATTCACTACTTGGCGTTCTGAGGCAGTTCCCTTGTTTTGAAGGGAAAAAGATTTTAATACTCTCAGCTTTCGTTAGTGCTGGTAAATAGTGCTAGTAACAGTATTGAAGTGCTTGTAACTGGAAAGATTTAAAGTTTTGTAACTGGAAAGATTAATTCACTTTGGTACAATTTAAGTATCTATATTGTGTAAAACAAATCACTGTAATAGACGCTGAAAAACCCTAAATGTCTATAGCCCAAGCTTAGGTACCTGCCTGATATAATAGGAAATAGTTTGACTTTTACAGTAGCTTCATGTTGATTTGATATCCTGACAAGAATACAGAAGACATAGACACATCTTCCTTCTGCAAGGCAGAGAAATATGGTTTTGAACTCCCTCCTGGTGAGGAAGGGATTTAACATACCTCTGATGCGGGGATGAGTGAGAAGCAAAATGCCACGTCCAGCTCCCTGCTCAGCCCACTGCAGGCACCTCCACCCAGCAAGGCAGCTGGGACTGCAATCTCAGATTCATGCAGCCATTTATCACAGCTGTAGGATGTAAAGAAAATTTGTCAGGCACCCTTGGCTGGCCTAGGTATTGCCACACAAAGGTTAGTCAACCCTAGGAAATGAAGCTTTCTAGATAGAGAATTTTCCCTTGCATTGTTTAGGAAATGAAAGCAATTAGTTCATGTTTGTGAATTCCCTCCCTGGAGCCAGTGTTACACCACTCAAAATTATAAAGCCTGAATACTTTGTAAATGTGGGCCTAAATTCTCAGGGAGGATTGGGAATCCTGAGTTATGGGAAAGCTTATGTTAGCCTATATATTAGACATGAAAAAAGTTTGTTGCCTGTGAAGTAAAAATCATGGAAACTTTAATAACACCCCCTAGAAACTCATTGTGTCCAGGTCTCTCAAGTGGTGAGACTACTACTAGCCATAGAACTATTCTCACCCTGTCTGTGATCAACACTGAAACACATCAAAACAAATGCAACTGCATTATCTGGAGAAAGACCTACAGCAAAAATCACAGAGATCTGGGATCTTCTGCCTCCCTAATAGTTCTCTAAGATCTGGCTATTGGGTATAAGAGACAAAGAAGAGACAATTTTAAGCTCATTCTTGCTCTATGTATTCCAAAATAGAAGTATTCAGGTGTAAAATATGGGTGTCGGGACAATTTGAACTTAACAGTAGGCTTGAATGTACTCAAATAAAATTGTTATGCGCTTAAACAGTTGAAGTCTTTAGGTAACTACATAGTTCAACAGCAGGTGAACTGAATCAGCAGCACTGAATACAGGGCTTCAGTAACTAGTGAGACCTTTAGGTATTACCAGTTTTACCTCTGCTTCCGAGGACAAATTCTGACAAGAATGTAAGTACAAATTCTTACAAGTATGTAAGACATATAACAAATTAACTTTGTCACTATATTTTCAATTACTACAATGGCAAAAGTGACAATGCAGTTCTGATACATGGCTTTTAAATACTTTCATCCCTCAGCTACAAAAGTCAAGTAGAATGGTTTTAGATGATGACCAATCTATATGAAATTATGGGGGAAAATATTTATGTCAATAGGATTCTTTTCCTAATTCAAACCACTTATATACAGACTGTATGATAAATAGCTGAAACACTTAATCTAAAAATTTCCTAACACTAATATCTATATGTGGCTAAAACATGATTTCCTCTGTGTGTGCCTATACATAAGATGTCCGATATAAAAGAATAAATAGCACATAGACTGTTAATAGAAAAAGTGATACAAGTTTTAGTACAGAAATACAATTTTCTGGGGTTTCTCTTTCTAGTTTGGTCAAATCATGCGACTACAATGTGACAGATGAATACAAAAGTATTATCATCCCATAACACCACGAAGTTGTTATGCGGATGGAGAAAACAAAACATAGCATGAAGCCACTGTGACTGAATAGTTTTCTAAGGCAAACCACAGTTGCTTTAACCACGCTTTTCACTAACATTATCTTTTTGAAGTTTTCAATTGTACCAGTCATGTTGTGTTATGCTACCTGACTCCTAACATGATGTGATGGAGGAACAAAATGACACAAGGCATTTGCAATAGATCAGTCAGAAAATGAAAGACAAGAAAAGCATCAATAGCAAAATAATTCGTAATGAGTCTATCATATGTCTTGTGGATTGGTAAAATGCATTTTTATTCTTTATAAGTCTGCATTTTCGGTAGTATCTTACAGACAGATATCCAAAACAGGAAGGGATTTTTATAACATACTTTGTATGGGAAGCATCACTTTACTAATTCATGGATGTTTTAATAGGGAATTTATGTGTATTTTAACTCTGGTTTAAGAAAGCTACGTTCTGGCCTACTTAAGGCAGTTTTGAGGTATGCTTTTCTATGTGTTTAAATCCATTTGAAGATGTGTTTTGATCCTGAATGGAATATTATATGTGTGGGATTGTGTATGCTTTTCAGACATTTAAAATGAATTTTTACTGTTTACAACAGGTTGAAAATAGGAACCTGAAAAATAGAAATACTTTATCTTTAACTTGTAGGTTAAAAGAGCTATTTAGACCCGATCAAAATCTTATAAGTTAAATTAATTGCAATTGAAAATTAAGGCAGAAAATTTAAGAAAATTTTGGCCTCTATAGGAAAAACTGATTAAATGGCTGAAAAGGTAATAAAGGAAGAAGAAGACTTTGACTAAATGTTCGTTCATTGGCTAAAGTGAAAACATCTGTTATAGCTGAAAAAGCAATACATTACTGCAAAAAATGAAAATTGTAATCAACTCAACTTGGACTGTAAATGAGAAGAAATACAGAGAAAAAAAATAAAAAGAAACCCAAGAACATAAAGAAAAAACAATGATCATCAAGGCTAAAGACATCATAATTAGTAACAAAAAAAAAATAATACTAGAATAGGTGTAGGCATGTTATTCAATGAAGATGGTAGAATTGAGAACGAACGTGGTATAAGCAGTAGTTTAGCATAAATGTGTGTCATATAGACAATTTTTTCTGGTTCTATGAGCACACAGAACATTAGATAATATCATTAAAATCAGGTAGATGTTCCAGAAGGTTAAAATTGTATTGACTTGGCTCCCAGACTGAAAGTGTTATTATATTCTACCACGTCTTATTTCAGTTTAGGCAGCTAATCCCAATCTTTGTGGCCTAGACTTCATTGGTCTAACCTCAGCCATTGAATTTTTCTTTTGGTTTCAAATTAAGTGTTGACCCTTAAAAAATAAAACTAAACAAACTATCTTGAAGTATGTATCAGGTTTTCTTAGATAGACTATTATCTGAATTATTACAAGTTATTTTGTGTTCTAGGACAAAAACAGGACATAGTCTTCCTGTCCTCTGCTCTAGCCACTATGGAAAATTCATAGTCCCTCTTACTTGTTGCCTCCCTGAACGTTTGAGTCTTTCATTCCTAATGACCAATTAGACTGACAGAGTAGACAGGTGCATAGGTTACCTAATGCTGTCTCCTGGAATAAGAGAAATACACATTCGATCTCTTTTCCCTCATGCTGAGGAGTGTTTGGAATCCATTTCTCTGTCTTTTTGGGGGAGTTCTCCAATAACTGACCTGCTATACAGAATAAAGGCATCCATTATTTCCTATTAAGTCTATATACATTCAGTGGTAGATAAGATTCATCATCTTTATCTTCTACAGTTAATGAAGCAAGAGAGAAGTACTTCCAGACAGTGATCCATCTCATTTTATGATCCTGTCTCACCCTCGGGAAATACTTACTACACGTATAATATATCATATAATAGGTCAGTAGATACATAGAGAAATTAACATTATACGCCTAGTTTGGGGCAACTAAAGTTAGTGGAGATGAATTCACATCCTAACTAAAGCAGATTGAGGCACTCCAGAGATACCTCATTTACCTAACAGTTTAGTGGAAAAAGAAGTGCCCAGATTAGGAGATTTGGACCTCCTTCTATAAAACCTGGAAAGAGAGGGTTTCAGAAGTTATCCTAGATTAACTGGACCCTTTTCTTCCTTGTCACATTTGTTCTCTGCCTTCCCCAAACTGAGGCTGTGGCTAGTACCTAAGGGGATTGTAGGTCCTAACTGAAAGACAGAAAATTTAATCAAAGTCACACAGGGTCTGTTTCTTCTATGCTTTTGCTGTTCACATGAGGACCAAAATTGACCGCTGAGTTACACCACCGTAAAATTCATTAAGAAACCAAACAGGTTACTGAATAATCTAAGCAGCTTACAGTACTCATACTGCTGAGAGTTTTAACATGGGTTTCCAGGTCTGTGCACCCAGGGCTGGAAAGTCTGACCATCCGCTTCCTCAGAGGGAGTCTGGTCGAGAGCAATTCTGCTGAAGGCAGCAAGGGAAAATGGGTATAGCTGGTACAGGTGAGGAATAGGACCTAATCTTTTGATTCTGAAATCTCTTACTATTGTGATGAGCAAATAATAACATCATGAATAACTGTATTGAGGGATAATAATTTTTCAGCAAAATTTGTAAGATGAAATTTTATTGGGTGTCTGTGGCAAGGTGTTGGCAGCAGGGACTCTGCAGGGATGGTCTCTGTGAGAAGAGGCTGGGGCTGCCCCGTGCTGGATATGGCCAACTCCAGTGGATACAGCTGAGCCTCTCAGCTGAGATAGTGGCACCTCTAAGAACATACATTTAAGAAAGGACAGAAAATGGGGGTGAGGGGGGAGGAGAGGGAAAGTGGGTGGGGCAGGAAAGAGGGAGAAATAGCAGAGGGAACTCCAAGTTAGAGAAGGAGGAGTGGAAAGAGCTGCTCCAGGCACTGGAGCAGAGATTCCTCTGCAGCCCATGGAGGGAGCAGTTAGATGTTTCTTAAGGAACTGCAGCCCATGGAGAGCCCACACAGGAGCAGGGGAAAAGTGTGGGGAAGAAGCTGCATGAAGGAACTGTTATGGACTGGCCAACTGTAACCCCCACTCCCTACCCCTTCCATGCTTCTTGGTGGGAGCAGAAGGTAGGGAAGTCAGGAGTAAAGGACTGAAGTTGAGACTGGGAAAAGACAGGAAGAAAGGTGGTGTTTTAATTTTTTGTCTTTGTGTCTCGCTATCCAAATCTATTTTAAATGGCAGTAAATTAAATTAATTTTCACTAAGTTGAGTCTCTTTCGCCCATGACAGTAAATGATAAGCAATCTCCCTTTCTTTTTCTCAGCTGAACAGCTTTTTCATCATATTTTCTACCCCATCCTGTAGAGGGAGAGTGACTGAGCTGCTGGATGGGCATTTGACCCTTAGCCAAGTTCAACCCACCACAGCAATAAAGACATTCTTTCATCTTGCCTGTGTGTCAAGTAGCTTTGAAAATCACTGGAAATGCTACAACTTATGTCTTAGATTTGGTCAGAGGAACTCTTCTGAAACCCTTTTCACGTTAGTTTAAATCATTGTCATTATGAGTTTCCAAAAGGATGCAATAGGTACGAGGGTGAGTAAAAGAAGGCAAATCTATAAAAAGTCTGCTAAAAAAAGCCTAAGACAAACCAAGTTATCTGCACTGTCGTGTTCTTGAAATAAAATTCCATCAGTCTAAGTTAACAGTTCTTAATAAATGTGGTTAACAGCTAAAAATGGAGTAGAATGTTCATTTCTTCAACATTATAAGCAGTCATTGCACACAGTAATAAAAATAGAAAGAATGACTTCAGGATTTTTTTCCCTTTGAATTGAGTTGTCATCCATTAACTTAACGTTTAAAGCACAGTTCATTAATACACTCTCATTGATGTGAGACTCCATTATCAAAGCTTTTCAAGATGCAAATTTTCCATTGTAAGCTGCCCATCTTTCTAAAACCTGGGAAATGCACTTTGGGTCCGCTGAGTATTCAACTTTATAATTCTGTCATTTTATGTGTATTTTGTTTTATTTGTGTCCCTATCATTTAACTTTCAGGTTCCCAAAAGTGTATCTAGAGGTCCCTAGTCTATAAATACTTGAATGAGAAAAAGAGCAACAGCCAGGGGTCAAATTACGTAAACTTGATATTTTGTTATCTAAGGTACCTCCTGTAACTCACATCACATTTCATCTGTTGAAGTGGAAAGACAACGGCGAGAAAGAGGGCAATACAACTCAGAAAATATAAAGGGATAACACTGAATACATCTGACAATCATTCTAGCAACTTTCACGCATTGCCATCCTCTATAAACAAGAGACTCAAATGGCAAGAGCTGTAAGGCATAAGTGGTTATCCTGTTACAACAAAGATATTTTTCTTCATGCTGAACTGGAATAATCCTGCCATTCGGTATGGCTGCATCAGACTGAAGTACATCAGAGGGAGCTGCATAGTAACTTTAAATAATGCAGTTCTGGTAGCTGCAGTAGCCCACAGCTTCACATAAGCTACTTTTCTCTCTCAGGAAGATAAATTAGTCAATGAATTACCTTGCATTACCATAGCTAGACTATTTCTGGTATTTGGACTAGCTTGGACCTTTGGATAAGGCAATGTAGAGCTCTGAAAAGCACAAGTGCTCGGCTGTAAATTTTAAAAGCAAGATGCTCCATTTACAGCCCTCTGAAATGCGTGGCACTTCAGGAAACACTCACTCAGTATATTGTTTAATACTAGCGATGATATTTCAGGTTCTATTTTAGTCCTTGTAAGTGCAATAAAGACGGGGCTGAATCATCTGCTAACTTTAAAAAAAGGTAAAGTTTACATTTTTTTTGTGGATGGAAATATTGATGGTTTATGTATTATATATTATATGATATTACCTACTATATTGTAGCAACGAATCAATGATGACAAACTGGAAAACAGTCTCCAAAAGGCCTTAATGTATTGCCAAATATTTTGTCTTGGACAGATGCTTTTTCTCCACAAAAGATCTTGCATTCTTTAAAATAAGTGGCACAGTATGGAAGTCATAAAATGTGAAGATCCAACTACTTCTAACACCATTCATGTGTTTAAGGGAATTCAATAAAGATTAAAAACTATGATGTCATTCAGATTTAAAGATTAGAGGATAACTAGGATGAGAAATAGAGTTAGGAAAAGTTTTGTACAAGAGTATTTCATCACCATTTAATAACAATGAAAGTTTTGGGGTAGAAGGTTGTCAGTTTCAAGGAAAGTAAGATGAGGAAAGTTGCTTGAGTTCAGGATGGAGATTTTATGCAAGGTGACAACACAATTTTTTTAAAAAAGAAAAATAAAACACATTCAAAAATAATCATAAGAGTTAAATAGTCAGTCAGGCTATGGGGGAAGATGGAATGGGGTGCTAGGTCTTCCATAACAGATTTTCCCATGTGTGCATGGGGGGGATATATAATAACGACAATTATATTATATTGTATCATAAAAATAATAAAAACCATGAAAGGAATAAATCCAAATTTTTCACAACAAATATGAAACATAATAGTACTTACCAAGTAAATCTCATCTTTCCTTGAAACAGAAAAATCAGCTCCCCTGTTTTATTGGAAAACTATAGGAAAAGGAATTTTAATTGTTGACAATATGAAATCTGTGTGAAGATAAACAGGATACGATAGCAAGAAGTGCCTCTTCTTCCAATAGGCAAAGAAACAAAAAGATAAAAATAAACGCATACTGTATGTGTTTATTAATTCTATGCATTAAAATGTCATCCAGCTCTTTTTTTTACCTGCATCTTC
>JAHREE010000278.1:7331931-7433563 GCA_033628505.1 Tringa tobata | reverse complement strand
TGCTCCCTCTGTGGCCAGGGACTAGGCCCTGCCCTCCCTGGGGCCTCTTATCACCTGGAGGTGGGATCAACCAGGGGTGGTGGTGGCTCCACCCAGGCCCCCTCAGCCTCATGGGCCACCAGCTGGCAGCCCCAGGACAAGCAGAGGCCTTGTCCCGGCTTCAAAAAGCCCCCAAAAGCCCCAACAAGAGCTTCTCGTTGGCCCTTTTTGCTACAGATCCCTTCCCCAGCGCAGTCCTACCTGCCCCGAAGCTGGTCTCCGCGGCAATGTCCATTTGGCACGTTAATGGGTGGTTTAAAATTCCCAGGTGTGGTGGTGGCTCCACCTTATCTAATGATTCAAGACTTAGATTAAATTAAATTAAATTGAATTGTCTGTGGTCTAAAATGATGCTCATGTGAACAATTTAGAGCCCTGTTTATTCACACAGAAATTTCCTTTCAAACATACCTCAGGAGACTTATCAGGTAAAAAAGGTGCAAAGAAAGGCTTGTTCTTTTTAGTGTCTGGGTTTATTTGCATGGATTTCTCCACAAGTCTTAGGGCTTCCCTGCCTGACTGAGAAACTCTTTTTGTCAATGTTAAAAACTGCTTAACATAATCTTTTCCTAATAGTCTTGATGAGGAGAAGATGAGGTAGGACTGCACTGATTTTTCTGTACTACACCTATTAATGCTAATTTTTTGCATCATTCACATCTCCCTTTTATAAAGTCCTCTTGTGCCTGGCCATTAGTCAACACACCATAATGTTCTTGCTAGTGTTACTACTCAGAAATACAGATGATTCACATTTCCCTTGTCCCTGAGGTCTACTACTTTAAACACTTCAGTGTTCTCCTCTCATCATCTCTGCAGGCAGTGCAGCATCTGAGCTGATGGGTGCAATGGGTCCAGAGCCCACCTCATATAACAGATGTTACCAGTAGCTCCCTCCCAGCACTCTTCTCCTCCACCCTTTCACACTCCCTTCTCCCCTTTCTCCTTTGAATTTTACTTCCTTTCCCATTTCAGTGCTGTGCCTCTCTGTCATTTTGTTTATCGGGAAGATTTTTATCACCTCTAGGGTACGGACTTTAGAACCTTACATGAACACAGGAGCACAGAATGCATCTGACTCCCCGGGACGCGGGCCCCATCTGTCCTTTTAAACTCTCCACTTGCGTGTCTGAGTCACCCCGCTGACTTCTCGCCTGGCTCTTTGCCCTTCCTGGGGCTGGAGCAATGTGTGGAATTTTCAGCTTTACTTTCTCTGCTGTTTGGTTGGTTGCTTTTGATTTCAGTTTTTACTTCAGGCACCCTCAATGATTTTTACAGGCCTCGCACTTAAGATTTGAAGTATTTCATCATTCTGACACCTGGCTTTTGTTGCCTCGGCCTGAAAAGTACCAATGCATTTGTAGGACACCGTGATCAGGCAGTACCTGGTTGACAGGTGTGAAGCTGTGCAATAATGCAGAAGACCTTTCATTTGGATATACACTGTAGGACTAGGATGAGGAACTTCTGATCACAGTACAGGATTTACTGTTACTAATCATGCTGATATAATCAATGTCTCAGCTCATGTGTGCCGACAGCTCCTGGTGATAAGCTAGCAGCAGTATAAAAACACAAGTAGTTTAATCCTACCGATGAAGTAAGGTATGGTTATAAATACACTGCTTCTAATAATAATAAAAAAGGGTAGTTTTTACATAAAAGGATTTATTTATACAACTATGCTAAATAAAAGATTAAAACCACACCATTAACTGGCATTTATCCTAATAGAACTGTTTCGGCATAGATCAGATTTTTGATTACAATGAATCACTTTTGTGGAGTTTTAACCACCCTTCTGTATTTTAGATGATGTAATTTTTCCTTATCTAACACAAATATTGAAAACATGTCATTCTTCTTTGTCTGGGATATTATCTTTTCTTTTTTATCTCTTACTGCCACCTGAAACTGGCATTCCTACACCCTTTTTATATCTCATAACTTCCAGAGAGCTGTTTTTCACAATATAGGAATCAAATATAGCATGTAGATGCATTATTGTAAAAGGATGGCATCAACATTTCTTGAAGATATTACGTTATCTTTCCATATCTTTTATTCTGCGCTCTTCCTTTGTTCAGCTTTCTCCTATGTGTGTGTGCCTGACTGTGCCTTTCTTTTTTGTGGGCAGTGAACTCCAGCAGCATCCCTGAAAGGATATTCAGAATTCCAAATGCTACTTCAAGTTATCTTTAAGTGGAGTTGGTCTTCTCTACTGTCCTTCAAACTGACAGCTGAAAACCTATTGCGAAACCACCAATTACCTTTTCCCTCTCCTATTATAGACTTAAACCTACTTATGACAGAGCAGTGCAAAGACAGTGGGATCCTTTTTATGGAGTCAAAGCTAAGATAAGCAGTCAGCTAAGCCTTAGAAACAATCACCATGTATTGCTGATGTTCCTGAAGACAATGGATTTGTCACAATTTGTATTCCCTCATTGTATGATACATCAATGAAAGTATACAGAACATTCATGTCAGTAATATAAACATTCTGAAGTCAAGAAAAACTCTGATTGAGCCACTTCAAACTTTCTGGTATAACTTCAGTTACAGTTTTTTCAACATAAGCAGTACTGTTATTTTGTATTTGTATTCAGGACCTCCTTAAAATGTCTGGTCTTGCTGTGTTGTAAGTGTTTTATCAGGATTCAGAATGCTAGTTCTAGCAAGGAAGGCTATAATTTGATAAGACTCACAAACAGTAATAGAGAGGAAAACATAAATACTGTTCAAATCTCATATTTTCTCATTCCCCCACCCTATATTGACCCAGTAAATGTGTCATATTTTCTTACCCGCAAAAATTCTATTTTATTGATATGTATATAAATTGCTTGTTGAATCCTCCCAAAACAGTTAAAGACCAACAAAGAAGATGCTAGAAATTAATTCCAAGGAAAGAAAGCACTTATAAGAACAGATTTTAAATAACTTCATCTAAAGTTTGTCATGTAGCAAGTAGATAAGAACAATACATAAAGAAATCACACATAATTGCAATACTGAGTTTCAGCTTTCTTTTGGGGGAGAAAAAAGACTATCACATATATCCTCTCAGTCCAGAATTCTTACTACTGTTATTTTATCAGTTTTGCAGAAGTATTTGTATGCAGCTGTCGCTTCTGGTCAGGCTGTTTTAAAACTTTACAAATGGAAAGTCACAGTTCTTCATACTTTTGAAACTTCTTGTCTGTAGTGCTTTTTTGCTGTTGTATTTAACTCAGAGTGACTAACGTCAAGTAAGCTTGCACAGTCTGTATGTCACTTGCTCATGTTCTTCTGAACTCCTGTACCTCAGGTTTCTAATGTTATATTAGTTACTCTACTAAGATCCACTGAGATTAAAACCACACAGTAGACTTGCATATTAATTAGCAGCAAACTCACATTTATTTCACTTCATCGACTGCCATTTCAATAAAAAAAAACAGGTCTTTTATCCACTAGTGATGAACGTCAACACTTCTAATGTACATAACAGCTGTGGAGAAGCCATCTGTAACCTCCCTACCCTTCTCCCTGTTCTAACATTTACACTGAGCTGTTAAAACAGTTTAAGATTATACGCTTTCTTGAAACAGGCAAGCTGCTAATGGTAGAGTGTAACCTCATATTTGAAACTTCTCTGCTGTCTGAAAACTGTTGTGAACATGGCATTAATCTTTAAAAGGGCTCCGAGGAACCCAAGGAACTACAGACCTCTAAGCCTGATGTTATTAAATAAGGGAGTGGAAGGACAGAATTAAAGGACAGAATTAGTGAACTAGATAAATACAAGTTACTTTGCAAGAGTCAGTAAGAGTTCTGCAGAGGAAAGTCCTGTCCTACCAGCCTCTTGGCCTTCTTTGAATAGATCAGCAAGCACGTGGGCAACCGCTTGGTATAATTATCAAGGGCTCTTGAGAAAACTAATCAGCCACAGGATAAGAAAAGGTCCTAGTATAAATGAAAAATTTTAAAAGGGAGGAAAAAGATTCTGAAAGCAAATAGCCAGCTATAGTGGGTGGAGAACTTCTTAGAAAAGGAAGTCAACAGTGGAGCTGCACAAGAGCGCAGGCTGAGTCCTGTGCTGTTCAAAGCATTCAAAAATGGTTGGGAAAAAAATTAAGGAGTAAGCTGCCAAAGTTTGCTGATGACACAAAAGTTGTTAATGTTAATATAGTTATATTTGTGTTATTATAACAATGTAAAAGTTATAGTTGAGGCAAGGGCTGACTGCAGAATTACAGAAGGCTCTTATGAAACAAAACGTGGGCAATAAGATTGCAGATGAAATTCAAATCAAGAAAAGTGGTGTACATGAGGAAAAATAACACCAACATCACACATCATCCTGACATCTGAAGTCACCCTTCATGAGCTGCCTGGAAGCTGTGACAACCATGGTCACACGGTAGCTCAGTGCTTGGTGGCAATCACAAAGCAAGTAAAATGTTAGGAACTAGGGAGAAACTGAAAAAGCACTTTGAAAAAAGGAACACTAATCGCTACTAGCTGCACAAGAATTAATTTTCAATAAAGACGGGAGCAAGCTTACCTTCTACTTATATGGCTGGTTCTCTGCAGAGTCCAAAACTAACAGTGAAATATATATTCTGAAAATATGAATACGTGCTTGCATCACTAGCAAGAAAGAACCTGAAGGATTATGTGTCCTCCTTCTGCTTGCAACACTGGCCATACAAATCCTAAGGGTGCTGTGCAAATTTAAAGCTCTATTTGGCATGCTCCAAAGAAACAGACGTAATGGGGGGAAGCCCACAGGATAGCAATGTATTTGCTTTTGCAAGAAGGGTCAAGAAGCTGTGACCATTTCTGAGATCTCAGAAACCAAAACAGTAAAGACAGATTTCTACTTTCTTGTATCTTATGTATTCTCTTGGTAGGAATTTTTTACCACAGTCTGATTGTCCTTTAAAAAGTAGTTTCCAGCTTTAAAGTAAGTCTTAAAGTTATCTTTTAGCAATTCAATTTCATTGATTAAAACTATCAAGAAAACTAGGAAATGCCGAAGTGGGAAAAACACTTGTATCCTAAGCTATATGATAAATTCTAGTATGAACAAACATACCATTCGTGCCGCCTCCTACATTATTTAGCTAGTTTAACAAATGTAAATTAAGTACTTGAAGTCAGCAAAATTAACTATAATAGATGAGGCTTACAAATGAGTAATTCTGTACAGCTGCCATTTGCTCAATATTATAAAAGCGCTCTTAATTTGATTTAACACATCTGTGAAGTGACTTCATTCTATAGATTTATTATCTGAATTTGCATTTTTTTCTGCTTACAGGAGGGAAAAAAGAGCCAATTTCACTTGGAAATTCTCATTTATTAAGCTGTTATATAAATCTCTGCTATAGTGTTTTGTGATACAAGTATCAGCAACACCAGTGAACAGGGTTCTATGGTAATTAGGGATAAATGAATAGATCTGAGTGACAAACCACTCAGGTTCTTGTTTTGCCTTGTCACTCATCCTCCCTCCCCCAGTATGCCCCTGGTTACTCTTCTACTGTCAATTTGAAAAACCTAGGCAGTTACACATACTGGTATGATTTATTAATCAGACTAAAGCAGAGAGAGACCCTCAAGAAACCCTACATTGTTTCAGTGATTTAGCACTCTTCTGTTATTTTGAGTGTAAGCCTTCCATCCATTTAACAAGTAATGCAATCATCCATAATCACCTTTCCTGATGCTATACTTCTGTTGCTTACCTGTTATAAGCAGAAGCAATTTCACTGGCTTCAGTGAGGTTAATGTAGAGCATTCTTAGCTCTACCATGCTATGGGCAATAATATTCTGGCCACAGATCATCATTCCAATCTTAGAAATAGCTTAGTTGTAGCTAAAGAGATCATAAAAAATAATAAATAGAGGAAAAGTTACCTTTTTATATCATCCATGAAATTGTGAGTTAATGCCATGAAGGACAAAAGGTCTGTAAACATATTATTGTTACTGACAGACTGTAACAGGTCACAAAGTTTTTCATAAACCTGTAGTATGGGTACTGCATACCTGAGGAATGAAAAGCTTCAAAGCATATTCACACACAAATTCTCCAGTTCAGCAGTTATATTTGTTTGGTTTCAACTCCTTAAAAGTCATGCTGTGTTCATTAGCTATTTTAATATGTAATGACAGACTCAGCAAAGGGGTTCAACACCCGTGTGTCACCTAACTTTTGTCACTGCAGTGAGGCAGCTGATGCATGATGCTGGAGACATTTAGTACCTGTCTACACGGACAGCAAATCAATTACCAAATTACAGAATATTCTGAGTAGGTCTCACAATATCCTTTCCAATAAGCCATTCGTCATTCAACAGAATAATTCACTGACTGCACAGCAAGAGACAGAAGGAGAAATTAAGGCAATAAATCCAGCGTTTATTTCACTCAACTTAGCAAAAGTCGGCCTAGGTCTGAGTCTTATCTCCAGTACAATATAAATATTCACTTATGGTATAGAATGTGAACTTTATTATTATCATTCTATTATTAATTGTTAAACGGGAATCTGGTCTTTTCCCAAATACTGGGGTCTCCCAGCCACTAGGCAGAAACCTTCTCCATCTCTCACTTACTACACACCTCCAAAGTCATAAAGGCATTTTTATTCTGTTTGCCTAGCTCCTTTATACGACTCAGAGGAAAATTATCTTTCAACCTATGAGAAACTTGAGATGTTTGGCAACATGTGGTAAAGTTTACCCCTCCTCACACACGTTTGCTGTAGCAATGAAGCAAAGATGTGGGTTCTAACAACACAAACACACATTCTGGTTTTATATGGTGGTTACAAGCTCTTCATTTCAGAAATTAGCTCCAGCAATTAGAGACAACATCTCTTAAAGACGAAGGCTAAACAAAGTGAAAAAAACCTCTAAAGCTGAATCTATGAAACCCAACTAAAATTAAGGCAATTTTAACTCTTTAGTTAAAGGCGTTTTTGTTCTCTAGTCCTTCTGAAAGCTGCTGCCCGTATTTGAATGTGTGGAAAATCATGTCACATTCAGTGCAAGAAGTATAGGTATTTCAAATGAAAATACATTTACCAAAATACTCTAGTAACTTCTATAAGACTTTTCTGCCTTTTGCTTGTACCACTTCACTATGAAAATACATAAAGATACTTAGGTCCCCTGGATTTTTCCTAAAAGTCGACAATAAGGCCATAATGCTAACTATAACTCTAGAACATACCTGTTACTTATTCTCATCTGAGAAGCCATCGTGCTGTATGACACATAGATATGCACAATCATATTTCTGAACAAATTCAGAATTAGGAGGAAAAAGCAGATCTAAACAGCAACCTTTCTATTTAAACACTGGACAAAATGTTATCCAATTTTTCCTAGTGTTTAGCAGTCTGTATACATTTAGTAGATATTTAGATTTTGGTCTATAGTCTGCTTTTACCACGTTACTGGAAAATGGAAGACAAGGTCATATTTGTTATCATCAGTTGTACATGTCTGTATACAGAAACAGAGGGAGCAAAATAGACTACATTTGTGTTTGGACACAAGGTTCTACCATACAGACCATCACCTTCATTCATGATCAAACAAATGTTTCACGAAAGACCTAATGAAGTGAGAAGATATATAGTCGCTTACTTAATATTATGTACTTTTCTATGCAGTTACTTCCAGCTTAATAAGTAAGAATGAAGTTTCTTAATGTTGCTTGAATATTTTTGCACATGATGAATAAAACCCTTTTATAGTCGGGAAACAGTGATAATTATATTTTGTACACTCTGCACTGAATCTATAATTCTCATTAGACATACAAGCTCTTCCACAGTATCTCAGGTAATGAGGAATAACCAGAGCCGTGTTGCATTAAGAG
Organism: Tringa tobata; assembly: GCA_033628505.1. Taxonomy (NCBI): domain Eukaryota; kingdom Metazoa; phylum Chordata; class Aves; order Charadriiformes; family Scolopacidae; genus Tringa; species Tringa tobata. The sequence continues at coordinate 7,425,642 of JAHREE010000278.1, read as the reverse complement.
GCTCATTTTTCCATGAAGCAATAAACCATACAACATTTATATTAGTGACTCTCTGAAGCTGCACATGGTAGACATAATAGCAGTAGCAGCCATCCGTCTTGTGAATGACAGTGATGGGTGTTGCCCAGAGCTCTAAGCAACATGAACATCAAAAAGCACTCAGTCTCTTAAAAACTGGTCAGAAATCATGCAATGGGATTCTGAAATAATCAATCATTCACATTTTATTTCTTCTTCATGCTGAAGAAAGTTGTTGAGAGAGTATAAAGTATATTTGCTTTGAAGCAGAAATTTGATATAGCTGAACAGATAATAAAAAGCAGCTGAAAAACTCTAGCAATACCACAATGTTTGCACAAGCTAAAATCTCATTAAGAATGGAGTACAGGCACTTATACCATTGAAATTAGTATGTTGTGCTTGAATGTTATGAATTGTGGGAAAACTCTGGACTGGGAAAAAAACATATGGGATTTGGGATTTTTCCTCTTTAGAATATTTTATTTTTGTGACTGAGACAGGCATCCAAGTTCTTTTTCTAACCCCTACCACTTATGTTTAGGGGATTAGATTCCTTGTATCCACATCTGCTAATTGATATACAATTTATAACTACTGTTAAATCCAGTGTCCTGCAGGGTCTTACATTGCAAAGAGTTGGTAGGAAAAGTTATGCTTTCAACATATAAAAAATATTTTAAAAAAAGAAAAAAAAAAAAGAAAATCATCTTGTATGATATATTTTCTGAGCAAGCCTTCTGTTTCTGACCTGTAATGTTGATTCTCTTCCAACATAAGGAACATAAAGTATGTTTTACAACATACCTAATTGTCTACAAGTGCTCAGACAAACTCTTCCTAACTGTTTATGCCATTAGAGCTATGTTTGTTTATGTGGTTTAGTTATGTGCCTGAGCCTTACTGTTCTATGCATTGTGTTGAAACTCATTTTTTAATGAAGATAAACTGCCCAGGGATGTTTTCTTCTAATAGCAAGTATTTAAGAAACTACTAAAAAAAAAAAAATAGAATAGCCATATCTTTCTATACAGCATATGAAACATTAGAAGCGTGCTCTGCCCGCATAGTTTAATGTTTAACAGTTTTTCTTCAGCATTTTTAGATGCTATAGAGAGAACAAAACTTCAAAAGTAGAACAAGAACCCCAAGACAATTTGTACAACACCTACCCACACTTGCTATCACAATATACATAATTCGTCTTTCAAGTAAGGTGGTTTATAAGGAAACCCACTTAGGCAATCTTTTTTTGGTATCTGCACTATTACGGATTTCTATTTAGTATTTTATATGGCTGACAGAACTTTTGAGTGCAGATCAAAACTAAGGCAACTTTACAACAGCATGGCAGTCATAAGAAGCCCAAAAATGAATATAAATGTGATGTGTCCACTTTATGCTGTCAGAGAGATATAAAGTGGTCTCAGCATAAATGAGAAACCCTACAGAGTTTGAGCATTTCAGTAGATAGTAGCTCAGATGCCAGTAGTTAAGTATTTCTCTGCATATCAAAGCGCTTGTAAAACAAGTATCATTATAATACAAAAAACGGTAGTGTTTGAGTGAGAGCTTATGATGAATAGGGCTCTAACAACCCGCAGCAGGTCTGAAGGATGGGTGCTAATTTTTTTCTTTAGTGAGTACTAGATAAAGACAGAACAATCGAATATGTTTAGTAATCGGTTTTGTCACTCCCAACAGTAAAAAAATTAATAAAATTGGTAGACAAAATAATGTATCCTTCATGGTATAAACTACAAGCCATATGTTAAAGAGTTTTTATTAGAAAAATCTATTCGTTTCTTTCAAACTGGAACTTGAGTATTTATGATGCACGCAGCAAATCTATCTTGGCAACAACAAAATTCCTCAGAGATCTCATTCATGGAAAAAACAGTCTAACTCCCCAGTAACCATCTCAATCACCAGTTCCTTCTATTCTACTTGCATGATCACAGTTTACTTGCAGGTATTGTACCCTCATTACAGTAAACTCACACACTATCATAGAAAATGTTTTGACACAGTATTATCACGGAATGCCTAAGGTTGGAAGGCACCTTTAGAGGTCATCTGGTCCGACCCTCTTGCTCAAGAAGAGCCACCTAGAGACAGTTGCCCAGGATCATGTCCAGGCGACTCTTGATGATCTCCAAAGATGAAGACTCCACAACCTCCTGGACAACCTGTGCAAGTGCTCGGTCACACACACAGTAAAAAAATTGTCCTGATGTTCAGGGGGAACCTCAGTTTGTGCCCATTGACTCTTGTACTGTCAATATGCACCACTGAAAAGAGCTTGGCTTTGTCCTCTTTACACCCACCACTCAGGTATTTATGTATATTGATAAGGTAACACTTGAGCCTTCTATTCTCCAGGATAAAATCCCAGCTCTCTTAGCATTTCCTCATAGGAGAGATGCTCCTGCAAGCTTCATAAAGTTCAGCAAGGCCAAGTGCAAGGTTCTGCACATGGGTCAGGGCAATTCCAAGCACAAATACAGGCTGGAAGGAGAATGGTTTCAGAGCACTCCTGAGGAGAAGAACTTGGGAATGTTAGTTGATAAAAAGCTCAACGTGAGCTGGCAATGTATGCTTGCAGACCAGTAAGCCAACCGCATCCTGGGCTGCCTCAAAAACAGCGTGGCCAGCAGAGTTGGATGGGACTTTGAGTAACCTGGTGTAGTGGAAGGTATCCTTGCCCATGGCAGAGGCGTTGGAACTAGATGATCTTCAAAGTCCCTTCTATCCAAACTGTTCTATGATTCTATGATTTTACATGTATGCCATATTAACAAATATACTGAAAAATTATTTGTATTACATTAACAGAAAGTATATCTCCTTCATTAAGCGAAAGATAAATCATTATAATTTCACTAACTTTAAAATTTACTTTTATTCTAAATGCTTTTAAATTTGTCATAAACACTATGAAGGTTAGCAGGCTTCTCAAGACACTCATCCATTTCTAAACCTCCTTTTGTTTACAATAATAGTATGAAGAAAAAATGCCTCAAGATAATCAGAAGTCTGCGTGTAAGTTTTAGATACCACAAACTTAGGAAACATGGAGTTAGATCATTGCTAAATCAAAGCAGATCCCCAGAACGTCTGCTGTAGCAAAGATGAAGGCTAAACATTTTCCTACCATCATTTTTCTTTGGGAAAATTACAGGTGTCTCCACATTTAGTGACGGATTAACAGTATTGATGTCTTTGAAGTCTCTGAGCCATATATGCTGTGGCACTTGGCAGGTTTTCTAACTGACTCAGGCAAGAAGAGAACTATTTAGCAAACATGTCGAATTTTCACAGCTTTCACCCTTCGGATGTTTCAGCATAGCTTTGCCAAATACCTCTGCTTTTTCTGTAGTGTTCCTTGCTTCAGTAGAGCACAAAGTTATTCTCCCGCACGCACTGCTGGATGGCAGCCCAAGGTGATGACAGCCTTGGAGAGCACGAGTGTGTACCAAGCCTGGTAAAAGATCTCAGAAACCAGCTGGCCACACCCCTGCAGCCCCATTCCCCTTGGGGGAACTATTTCAGTTAATTAATTGTCTTGTATCCTCTGTAATCTACTAAGTATCAAACCCAGGTTTTAGGGACTATCATCTCAGCCTTCATTTTCATCCAATTTTGGCTACTGACATTGCATATTGCAGTAACTGATTTGCTATGACCCCAGCTCCTTGCATTGCTGCAGGTGACTCTATAGGAAGTTTTCTGTTGGATCTACTGCAGTCAACGAGCAACAATGAAATTAAAACTATTGTAGTATTTCTTGACAGCTGTGATATGACAGCACAGAATAAAGTGTGTCATGAAGGGATTGAGTGACCTAAACTATTTCCCAGAGTCATCATGAAAAGAATTTGAAGAACTGGACATGTTAGCCAGAGAAAGAACATGTTGACTTTATGAAGTCTTGCACTAGAGATCTTCTCTGCACCAACGATTGTCACAGAATCTGCTAGTCTGCCAGTCACAATTTTAAAGATATGAAAATTGCTTAACAGCATTATGTATATGAGCGTATAGCAGTTATCACCAGATAAATTGTGATTTAAAAAAGATTGCTACAGGTGTATTGTTTTGATTTTGAGGTTATAGATCTGTATCTCTGAAATGACAGGTCTGGTGAAAATTGAAAGACTACCACAAATCAAAGTAACTACTATTACTTCAAATTGTATACCTGTGATTCCAGCTTTTCTGTGAAAGGAGAAAAATCCCCACATAATATAGTCTCCAGGTTAAGACTGCTCTGTTGAACAGATGGCTGCCAATTATGTCCAAGTGCTAAACCACATGAGGTGGTAGCTTACCAGAGGACGGGAATTAATGTCCGTTGAAAATAACACTGAAAACATTCAGTGGATTCCACTGAATAAATGAGTTAAGACTTGAACTCTCATGACAGAACTACCCTGCTGTTAGTAAAGAGTCAGTGACAAAAGAAGAAATGAGGAAAGACTTTTAAAGTTCATCTACCATAATTTCATATGCTATTTACTGCTATTTCAGTTAATTTGAAATGGATTGTCTGCTTGACTCCCATGCCAACAAAGACTTCATTACATGAAAACAGTAATAAGAGAAAAGAATACCTTGGTGAATTAAGAAGCTGTCAGTCTAATCATAATTCCTGTGCTGTTCATTCCTTTTAGCCTTAATAGGTAGTGAAGTCCCATAATAAAGTTTGTGCTAACAAATACTGCAGTTTCTTCTTTCTGTCAGCTGCACATTTTTAAGAAAGCTACTCATACAATCAGTCTTTTTTCCTCTTTCATAAAGTCCTGTTTCTCTTCTTTAAGTAATCATTGGAAGCAAGAGTCAGTGACTTTTTCTTGGTAATATTCATAATAATTCAGTAGTTTAACCAGTTTTTCACTCCATTCTATCCAAAAGAAAATCTACCATTTTCAAATCATTTACCTTACAGTTCACCATACCACTCTCTGAGCTATGGTCATGCCAAATGCGCCACACAGATTGATGTCATCAGTATCCTCCATCTAAATTTGTAAAAGTTATCCCCACCATCACATTTGACCTCTGTTCAATGTAATGGTTCCCCCTCATGGAGGTACTTCACACTGATATAATCCGACCCAGAGGCAAGATTTGGAAGATCTTGCTTCTGGAAGCTGTGATATCAGAACAAGCTAGCTCTGTCCCCAGACAGGGGAATGAGACTACCTCTATGCTATTTCTCATGAAATCTTCAATAAAGAGTAATAATATATATGGCGATATTTTTTCTCTACGCCTAGAGATCCTAATGCTCACCAAACCTTAGGAGGGGATTTGCAGTGCTCATGCCATTTGAATTGCCTGTAAACTGAGATTTTTACTATACTGATCTTTCTCCCCACTCCTATAAGAATAACTGTATTTGCTCCAATGGCTTAATCAAAATCCCATTCACCATTGCCATCCATGAAGGTGTCAATTTTCATTCCTTAATTGAGGAGTACTTAAAACACAGTTAAAAGTATCAGAACAACTCTGGCATATTCTGTTTCAGTTCCACTTAAACGTTGAGTTGTTTCTGATTTTTTAAGTAAATGCATTGGTGAAAAATAAACATCTTTTAGATTCCACTGGAAATTTCTGAGATACAGCGTTACATAAAAGGAGCTTGGTAGACACTGTACTGTAATTTCTAAGTCATTCTGTTTATTATTTTCTTAATTTCTTCCAACCTTCTGTCTCGGGCATGACAGCTGCCCTTGAGCACTCATGTCTCTATTGTTTACTTCAAACTATTCTTCACTGCATAGAAGAGCCATATGGAACTCTTTTTTTTTATTATTATTTTAAATAAAATTATCTTCCACTCCTGTATTGCAGAAGCCATTTAAACTAGACAAAGAATCGAGAGCATTCAATCTGGAAAGCTCAAACACAACACATTTTTTTTTATAAAAAGACATGAAAGAATTTTGACAATAATCTTTTTCTGTTTTTTTAACATTGCTCAAGATTGGGCCATTTCAAAAAAATTAGGTAAGGTGGTTCAAGTATGATCTCAATGACACAAAGAATAATAGTTTTTCAGTTAGCAACATTCAGTTAATTTTAAAGGAACAACTCAGATGCACCCTAAGAATTTCATCCAGAAAGAATTTGGACTGAGCTTTCCTGTTTGATAGTAATGGAAATATGCTATTGGCCGTTGAAAACTGGTAGAGTATTTAAATACAAATCTATCTTCTGAATAGAAAGTATTAACAAAAATGACGTTAACAAATATAGATCAATAATTAAGCTTTAGTTTGGAGATTGGGCTGAGATTTCTCTAAATTATCTTCACCTTCCTGGTATTCTATGTAGCATTTGAACTCACTCTAGTTTCCACTCCTTAAAGAGCATGCTACATAAACACAAATTGTCAACCGTCCCTGCTCAGACAGAAGTGACACAAACACCCCATGAGTTCCAGTTATGATTTCCATCATCAGGCTTAGCAGCCAGAACACGTCCTTCTACCTTCACAGTACATCTACGTATACAACCATATGCATAGCTGAAAGGTAAATTTCCAGGTGGCTTTACCAGTGCTACCTTTTATACTATAAGTGGCTGTTTTAGAGACATAAAACCAACACAACATATTTAGATTGGAAACCAACTTAGATTAAAAAAAGAAAGGGGAGTGTTTTATTGGCTGATGTGTAAGTTGAGATAAGATTAATACCATATACTGGGTACGAAAAGTGAGTATGAAATATTTTAAGCTATCAGACTTTTTAATACAGACGCACTGTGTTGTCTGTGTATCTTTGACAGAAAAAGAGCAGTGGAAAAGAAACTGTTCAGAAAAAAATATAGATTTTCTGACAATGGACAAGACTTTTTTTACACTTTTATTTAAAATAATCCTTCCAATGTGTCTTCCTTTTTTTTTTTCTTTTTTTGTGCACTTGTATTGTACAGCTGTTTCCTGATGCTTTGAGAAATTATTGATCTTACCTCTCAACTGCGAAATCTGCTATAAATGAATTGGATTCCCCTACTGAGAATGCATCACTTGAAATGATGCACCATTAGGGAAGGAAAAATTTTTTTAATGATACAGTGTGACTGCCATCACTAGAAACGAAATATTTTCAGTGTTTGTTGAACATATTCTGATCTCTGTGGTGGATTTTACAAGATCAAAGAAGCAACAGCAACATCAAACACACTTATTTACAAAATGGTACAGGCACGAGACAGACAAGACTTATGTGTTACTGCTTCAGAAGCTTGTTTAGAGTTAGCTAGTTCTCCATTGTGTATGTAATAGGCATTTCACATTGTTAAAGAAAAAGAAAGCTCTAGATCTCCAGAGTCTGTGACTCCATGCATGTGTTACACTTCAGAGATTTAAATTTTTGTTTTCCCAGTAATTTTATACTTTAAATTTTTAGCTATATTTTAGACAGGCTTATTTTAAATGGCTCACAGAATTCAGTGAATAATATCCAATCATAGTGCTTTTATCTATGCTATTCCATTTTAAGGCTTTATACAGTGTATTAAAAAAAAAAAAAAAAAAAAAAGGAAATGAAGTTCCTATTGAGAATAAAAAAGCAAAGATCTAATCAGGACAATAGCCTGCATCTTCAAGGGCCATGAACCTTCTTCATTTATCAAGCCTAGTTAGGGAAGGATCTGATCATGGATGCTTCAATTTGCAGCCAAGCATTTTTCTAGGAAAGGCTGACAGAGATCACTGAAGTGGGAAGGCTGAGAAAGGACAGTGGTGACTGCGCTGGGCTTGGTCGGGGCAAAGCTTGTAGTTACACAGCAAAGGAAATAACCTTTATTGCTACAGAAGTAGCCTTGGAAGATGTTGGTGTGGTGCTATCCCTTCCCGGATTTGGAAGGCATGATGGCAGCATAAACAACCAACCAATCTAAAAACCAAACCAAATAAAAAAGGGTGCCAACAGCCCCAGAGAATCCAAAATATAGCAGCTGCAGAGAGGGGATCAAACTACAAAATGTTTCATTTTACTCTACTGAGAGAAGAGGAATAAGATTCAAAAGCTAATATTGAAGTGTACTGAAAAGAACATGAGGAAAAAACAGGCATTGCTTACCCTAAGAAGTTTTCCAAGCAGCGTAACAGTTTGTTAGTTATTATCATAATGCAGCAAAAGCTATGAAATAACCTTGTCAACCTTGTCGTTTACAATTTTTTATGCATCGGCTTTCTTTTCCTGGATATGTCAGTGAATTCTTCTCTCCATAACATATTGCCATAGGCTAAAAGTGAATAAAAGAGCTCTGTCACAGAAGTGTCACATGTAATAACATTATATCATAAACAACATTGGCCTGAGCTACTTGTGGAGGTCTAAATTTCAAAGGTATTGCAGCACCTGAAGTACTTCAGCTCAGCCTCAGCTGGAAGTACATGGTGTTCCCACCTTTAGACCTTTGGTGAAAAGCAGTGTATAGAAAGTGTCCTCACAAGGCCTGGCTAACTGATCCAAACTTCTGCCTCAGTGCAACTAGCTGCTCTTCTCAGTGCTCCCTTACAATTGTCTTTCTTTGGGTTCATTGCACATCTGACCATCTTACCTTCTCCTCCTCTGCCCTGTTCAGTAAACCCTTCAGTTTACCTTATGTTAAAAAAAAAACTCACCTAAATTAAATGGGTATTTGCTGAAGAGCCACGTTTATTCTGACTTTGTATCAGATAGGCTTCTGCACTGTAGGAAGAAAATTTCTATTTAGCCTTACATGTTAGGAGCCAGCTAATACTGTGCCTTTCTAAAGGCTCACATAAAAGAAGAACACAAACAGCTTGCTTCAATATTAATTTTGTTATGTCATACATACATATCAGCGTCATTTGGAGAGTAAAGAACATTTTCAATTTTATTGAAGCTTTAGTTTTAAAAATGTAAATAAGCTGAGGAGGAAGGATTTCTAGCCAGTATAACAACTAAGAGAAGACAGTCTCAAAATGACTTTAAAAGCTTCACTAAAACTGCCAAAGAGAAAAAAAAGGAAGGGGGGCGGGGGAGTAATGGGAGAAAAAAAAAAAAGGTAAGAAATCCACTTTTCACAGGATCAGTGGAACGAGGAAGTTCCAGTTCATTGGAACTTCATGTTCTTCATGCTTCAAGGGCTTCTGGAATAACAAAAAATTGTGCATGCTTCCTTTGCCAAAGCAAGTTGAAAAGACAGATGTTATCCTAACTTACAACCAGAGAGTCTGGCTGCCCATTTCAGTAGCATATTCTGGCCAATTAAAAGCTGACATCTTCAGAAGTGAGTAGCAATAATGCAAGCGTGATTCTAATGCTGCTACTGACTGCGGGTTCTGTATTTTCTGCCTGAAAAGACACACTATTTTGAGAACAAAGGAATGCTCTATCGGTGACACTCTGCAGGCTGCATTTAGAATAAATCACGTTTTTAAAGATTGACTGGTATCATTACTTAGCCTAAAGAGCAGAAGGACAAATCCAATTCCCATTGATATTAATGGAAAGGCTCTTACTGAGGCAATTGTGTGGGGACAGCATTAGCTCTGAGATTTTTTATTTTCTTTGTAATAGACAACCAAATCCAACAGTCCTACAGAGCCATCATATGGGCGCATTTTACCTTTTTTAAAGGCTTGACCTTTATATTAAATGTTAAATAGTTCTTATCATTCTAGCCTTCCAGTTCACAGAGCCTTTGAAAAACATTTCTTCAGTTCAATTACACCACTTTGAAAGGGAAGACTGTAAAAATGGTACGCTTCTAACTTTCCTCTGCTCGTGAGGTGGAGGAAGGCAATCTGCTTCTTCCACCCACTGGAGCACTACTTTTTTTATAGGTAGCATTTAATCTCTGCCTGAGACTTTTGAAGTCTAAAAGGACACTTCCTCCAGAATGCTGTTAATGTGAATCTTTCCAGTAAAGAAATTGAGATCTCAGCCCTGGGGAAAACCTAGACTGAAGTTGTTTTCTGTGACAACAGTTCAACAGTCATACCTGAAGCTACTTTTAAACCATCTAGCTTGAACGTTGTTAGGAGTACAGCTATTTCAACCCGAACTTAAAAAAAGCAAGACAACCCCAAAGAAGCTGGATTAGACTACCACTAAACACTGGATGAAGCACTTTAGACAGCAAAAGCAGCTCTAGGGTGCACACATGTATTGCAGTCCCCTCTGTAGACACAGCACAGAAGAGCTCCTTTATATCTTGCAGGTGTGAAGATTTCTCTTATGTACTTTTGCTTCAAGATTTGATCAAGGTTCTTCTGCCTCCACTGCTACCCCCACGCCAATTGTTCCTGTTTGTCACGGACTGTGCAGGTTAACGAGCTTGTCATCAGTGCTGGCATTTAAAGTGCTGTTTTCATCTCCTTCTTCCTGTTTAGTAATACTCTATTTTTTTGATAGGATCTGACATTTTTCTGATTTCTCCTTCCTACCCTTTACAGAGATGCTTCCAGAATAAAAATAAATAAATCAAAATTAATGATGACATGAATGTGACAGCTTCCAAAACTTGCAACTATTGTTTTCCATTTCCTCCTATTATTCTAATAACAGATAACAGTTTGACATGGACATGGAAACAATGTGCTTCAGAAACAGCAACAGACTTAGACAGAGAGTCAGCAATTTTGTTTAAAATCTATTAGGCAACAGCAGTAACCATTCCAAAGCAGTAAGACAATGTCTGAACCTGAAAGGAATTAAAGGTCGTTCCTTTAGGCCTCTCTAAAGATCTATAAATCAGTCACAACCCTCTTGTCTTCTTGCTAGAAACATGAGAATTGATGAGCAATAAGACTGGGAGGAAACAAGCTGCCACCACACCGCCTACCAGGACAAATGCCCAGAAAATGCAATTGCACACAGTCTTTAGTTTAATTCACCTTTTACCATGGCTATACTGGTGAATTTGCATTTCAGTCATTGGCACACCACAAAACCAGACACCCTGAGCATGGGAAGCAGAAAAAACATAAAGCAAGCATTCACTTATGGGGAAGCCCCTCTGATGCCCCCGCTAATTATTATTCAGGTGACTTTCATATCAGCAGAGACCCAACACCTACTAACACAGTAACCTGACCAGTAGGATGGATCAGCTCAGAAGAGCCAGCCCATTTTGGAAACAAATGAAGGGTACCATTTCCCAAAGCATCAAAAATGTGAAAGATGACTGTGGCTAGGCATAGACTTTATTGCTAGTCCTTATTAGCATCCATTTGGTCTTTAGTATTTAAATAACTGAAAAGTGAACGTTTGAGAACATACTCAGAACCAAAACTATAATGTGTTGAGAAAAAGACTGCAGAGATATAGGTATGTTTCTCCATTGTTCACAGTGAATTTTCTCCTGACTTCCCACCGTGATTTTTATGCTGTGCAGATTTATTTTCATCTGGTTTGTCCCCACCCAACTGTAGCTTGGGACCTGAAGATAATTTACTTGGAGAACAGCTATAGCCACCAATGTAATGCTATTGTCATCTTCTACTAACACCTGCCCAGTATTTCTCACAATGTGTTTTTTGAAGGAGTTTTCACTATCAAATGCCAAAACTCTCTGATGAGCCACTAAAACCTTCTCAGAGGTCTTATTAAAGGCAGGGTATCCTGTAAAATCTTGAGACTTTTAGAGGTAAGGTCTCAATCTCATGACACAGGTCCTCTTAACTCATTTCATACACCCTTCACTAGGAGCCTTGTGGATGTTATGGTAGAAACAAAGCAATTTATAAATGTTACAGTTGTTGCAGTTCACAGCAACGTTTTAAATCTGAAATAAGATTTTGTTATGGCACTGAGGATGATAGCTCAATACTTGTAGAAACCAAAGATAAAACATAGAATCATAGAACAGTTTGGGTTAGAATGGATCTTTAAAGGTCATTTAGTCCAAACCCTCTGCAATCTTCAACTAGATCAGGTTGCTCAGAGTCCTTGAATGCCTCCAGGGATGGGGCATCTACCAGCTCTCTGGGCAACCTATGTCAGTGTTTCACCATCCTCATCATAAAGAATTTAGTCCTTACATCTAGTCTAAATCTACCCTCTTCTAATTTAAAGGCATTACCCCTTGTCCTATGGCAACAGACCCTGCTAAAAAGTCTGTCCCCATCTTTCTTATAAGACGTGTTTAAGTACTGAGAGGCCACAGTAAGGTCTCCCTGGAGTTTTCTCTTCTCCAGGCTGAACAACCCCAACTCTCTCAGCGTGTCCTCATAGGAGAGGTGCTCCAGCCCCCTGACCATCTTTGTGGCCCTCCTCTGGACTCACTCAAACAGGTCCATGTCCTTCCTGTGCTGAGGGCTCCATAGCCATACACAGTGCTCCAAGTGGGTGCTCACCAGAACGTGAATCAGAATAGAATAAGTACAAACAAACCAACAAATAAAATTACACTTCTAAAAACAAATTAAGTGAGTAAATAACTGAGAGGCTCAAGGAGACTTCAGACCTTGCCACCAGAAAGGCCCATCTTGTATTAAGTAAGAGGATACACGAACTTGAAGATGAACCAATATTACTTCTTTAAGAGTATACAAACCACAACTCCAAACTATCTAATCATTACTCAAATAAAACTAAAGGATTACTTACAATTCTGTAGGGCTTCAAAATAAACCATGATTTATGGAAAGTACATCTTGAGATTAACATTTCTTGCAGAACCTCCAAGTTATAACTCAACAGCTTCATTCTGGTTTGCACTTGAGCCAGGATTGTCCCACAAAGCATTCAAGAAATGCTTTAATGCAAGCGAGTGCTGAAGCAGTACCTCCTTGCAGCATGAACTCCAAAGACTTTGCTTTATTTGGTTTTATTTGTTGAGGTTGGTTTGTTTTAAATCAAGTGTATCACCACGCTACAGCTCCCCAGGAAGCAGCAAGAGCTAGATGCCTCCTCCAAGCTGGGACCTAGGACCTGAGGACAGGCTGTGCTGGGACACAGTCATGCAAAGCCTGAGCACAGCAGGCTGGGTGGGGGTGAGAGGGTCTCTCTAAGCCCCAGACATGGCAAAATCCAGGGTCCATCAAGGAGCCCAGTCAGGAGCAAAAGGAGATGTGACCAGACACAAGATGGGAGATACAGCTATTCTAAAAGGAAGCTCAGACAGGGAGTGATAGCCCGGGGCTGGACCTGGCATGGCCCATGGGCAGGGTGTGGGTAAAACCCAGGTGAGGCTGGTCAGGGCCATTACAACCTTTAGTGCCCTCAGGGGCCTGACATAACTGTTGGGTTGATGGAGCTTGAGATGAGTCTGTGCTCAAATCAGTGATCTTTCAGTAGGTTGGGTGGTGGCTTACACTGCTGGAAATTGGGGATACATTCCAGAAGCCTATCTGGAACCTTATACTACAGCTAGAGTTGTTATGAAACTATTAAGATTTTAGCCTTTCACTTCAAGTCCTTATTGAATGCCGACCTTTTTTTTTGATGTAATTGAAACACTTGAAACACTATGGAGACAGCTAAAACTGGTGGCTGTTCCATAGGCTCAATCCCTCATTTCTCCATTGTTTCTTGCATCCTGTGGAACATCACAAGTGTCACAAGTCTAAGCTTACCTGCAGAAGTTGAAGAGAGTTCTTCTGAAATTGGGAGAATTCTGGCTGAACAAAGCCATTTTTTGTTGTAGAAATCTGTTGTTTCATATATTACAGCAGAAATAGGCCACGTCCCAGGAATAGTTTAAAAAATAATTGTTGCAGTTTTGTGCCAAGGTTTCATTATCTCAAGCTGAATAACAAGGCATGTGAATTGTTTTTGATTCATCCTCAGGTAGTACCTTAAAATATTGATATTATATTCTGGGTGCAGTACACATAGTGCTGAATAAAGATGCAGTCATCTATGACGTATAAGGATATAATTTCCAACTTCCTCAAAATGCAAATGTATGACTGGAAGGGGGCCTCCTTAATCCTTGGATCAAGCAATTCATTGTTCCAGAATGATAGTCTATAAATTCATTAATTTATGCTTTTTAACCTTAAAGCCAATCTTCTTGTTTGCGTGTTTCTTTTTCATTGTTATTCTTTTCTACAACTCCCATAAAAAAATTTTGAACCCATCTAATCTTTTTAAGATATTATGGGGATTTTTGGCTTACCTTTATTCCTGGCCAGTTTATATCCATTTATATGTCATTTAAACTTCTCTGTTTGTACTAGAAGTATCCCACTGGATTGCCATGTTTACATTTCTCTTTTTTAGTTCACATCATACTAGTAGCTTAAACTGATCCTTTGTCACTAATTACATCAAATTTCCTCTTTGATGTTATTTTCACGTGAAGCGGTTTCCATGGGGTGAAGTTTATATCAGAAATTCTTGTTGGAAAAAAAATCTGTGATGCAAAATGTACTAGATTTTTACTCAATTTTACTAGTACTACTGCTGCTTCAATAAAACTTATCCTCTTTGTGTTACTCCATTCCTGTCATGTTTCTTTCTGCATGATGTTCTGTACACTGGTCTTTTAGCACAAAGTTTGGTTAATATAATGTATATGACCTCATAATTCTAGTGGAATTTTCCTCTTCTCTTTTTTTTTTTTTCTTTTTTTTACTGACAGAATCAAAAATACTGGCATGGTATCCTGCTGGTGTGTTACTTAGATTCTCTGCTTTGTGTTTTTCCAGCAAGAAAATTCTTCATGTTGGAACAGTTTATCTGTTAGAAGTATTTCACACCCCAACAACATTAGAAACAAAGTATGCTACTAGCTAGACAATAATGGAGCCATTAACTCTTCAAGTCCCTCAGCATGTGCCATTGCTCTCTGAAGTTAAAATGCACAGACTTGTGTTGGCAGTTAAGAAATACTAGTGATTTCTGGAACTTCATTGCTGTTGCAGGTGTGGCAGAGCTGGGACTGAATTACAACTAACAGAAGATGATCCACTCACTTTTAAATTACAGTTTGTTGCTCTAAGATGAGGTAGGTTTGGATTGTTTTCATTTTAGCACTTGGAACATGATGTTCCACTTCAGCATGAATCGATTGCTCAGATCTGCAGTTTAGAACACAAACAAGGAAGTAAAAGCAAGCATTACTCCACTTAAGTGACCTCGTGTTTTTCTCTCTTCTCTATAATCCTTTATAGAGCAGTGTAGGATGTGAATTTAGAAAGCAAAGAGCCTAAATCCAATTTTCTTCATTACAGTAGGAAGCATTTATGCTTATGTTTTGCCACCCAGGAGTCACAGCACCCTGTAGTTTCTCCCCAGAAACAGAGTTTCTGCATTTCCTCTCCAGGAGTGGGAAAAGAGGATCAGTAACCTGCACGTGAGGAGCCATAAAACGTGCTGTCTGAGGAAGAGAGAGCCCCCCAAACAGTCTACAACCCTCCTGCTTAGTATCCACAAACTCCGGATTGGAAACCACCGGTATGAGTTTCAGAGTGGGCGTTATAAACAGTGGCTGAAGTGCTATTGGAGGTGGTAGCTGCTGGGAGACCTGACGCCAAAAAAAGGATCCTAGGAACTCCAATGTGTTTGAAATTCCCTGTCCAAACCTTTTACAGGAGGAGAAAAAGCCAAGATGGGGGAAAAACAGACAATAAGTGGCAGCCTTACACTAATTAGGGATTTCAGTATGGTGAGAGAATCTGCCCCTAACTAGCAAAACTTTTATAATTCGCTTGCAGACTGGCACAAAGCAGCTGAAACAAGGGACAGAGTGTGCCACAGGCTCCCTACCCAAAAAGGGAGTTTGCTCTGCATTGCAGTGCAAAACAAGATCAAAAACCCAGAAAACACTGAGGAACACAGGGTGGGGGTCATTTTGAGGCAGTTTAGCTACACACCATCATGGCGTGTCTATACATACATGTACATAGAAATCAGAATATCTTGTTTCTTTTTATTTTATTACAGAGCACAGCTTTGAAAGGCTCTGACTGATAGATGTTCCACCGTCTTTACCTGCACTGTACTGCAAGCTGAACACTGTCTGCAATTTATATTTAGCAAAAAGTACTGGCTGGTGACTGACACATGATATGGCAGGAATTCCTCTGCAAACAAGCCATGCCAAGTGCTGTCTTCTCTTTATTATCACCAGTACTCCCCCTATAGAATACACTGACTGTTATCAGTCTGCCAAGGGGAGAGGTGCCTTTATACATCATTATGAACTGCCTTGTACCAGAGTCTGGTTCACAAGTGGTGAGGGATATGGTGTAGGGGAGGACTTTGTAGAGTAGGGTAGATGGTTGGACTCGATGATCCCAAGGGTCTCTTCCAACCTAGATGATTCTATGATTCTAAGTACCATCTCTGGCTGGCAGCATTTTTATTGTCAGAACAGAAGCAGAGCTGCGAGAACTGATCCTAGTACTGTGCCTTCCTTCCCCGGGAACCAGAGAGAAACATGAACTTTGGCTACCGGGCTCGCATCGAGTTGCCATTCCTGTAGGAGCAAGTTCTTCCAGCTTCTCCTCATTAGCCCAGATGCGTGCGATACGCTCCACGTTGCAGCAGACTCTGCTCGTTAGAGGGGGTGGTCAGCCGGCTGCTGACTTGTGGGAAGCTACTTAGGGATTTATGCTGGACTGCATCGTCATTAGCAGAAAGTTTTCAGCTGATCTGTGGATGCTGCCAACACCGCAGCAGGTAGTACGGAGTCGTGAGCCAGGCCCCTCGCTATCCCACACAGCTGAAATCTTTAATTCACTGCAGAGCTTTCTTCTCGTTTGCTGCGTCTCACTGTGGATATTAACTCAACGCCCAGCTGAGTAACCTTTACTAAAAATAAACTGCTGCCACTAGATGTTGTGTGGGATTTTCAAAAGTTCCTTTTACAGTTTCCAGGGGGAAATTACTGACTTATGACAGTAATTAAAATTACATGTTTAATTTAAGCCAGTCATCTAAGGCTGTGGTTGGGATAAAGAGAAAATAATTCACCTCGCCCTAAAATAGCTGTATAAGGCAGGTGGGACGAATAAGCTTCCCAGGCTGTCTGTACTGAGCCCAGAGGGAGCCAAGACTTAGACCAGACACCTAATTTTTAAACAGCTAAAGCTGTGGTAATCCCCAGCCAATATTTATGTATTTAAAATTCAGTACATATTAATCTCATGGTGTTTGTATGCATTTACAAGCTGGAATTTATATTTTTATGCATACAGCTCCGTGTATGTATATCTGATGCACAGGCAGCAGGTATTGCAGACTTTTTGTGCGTGTGTGTGGATTTATAAAGCCTGCAGTTGTTGCTATTGATCAGCCATCGATTTTCTGGCTCACCTTCTAATCAGATTCTTACATTAAATAGGAATAAAAGGCTGAAAGTGATTTCAAAGATCAAAGAGCATGCCTTGCAATTGTAGACAATCCAGTTAAGAAACTTACCAAGCTATACTGTAAAATTCATCAGTTATTCGCTCCCACTGTGCCTGTAGGAAGGCTATTTTAGAACTTTTTTCCTTTGATATTTGGAATATTCTTTTAATTTACAGCCTTAGATATTTTTTTTAATCCACATCCATCTTCCTGCTTTTATATCAACATTGCCCTAAAGAGTATATATTTCTTCAAATTCTTTGTTGTTTATCTCTCACTCCCAATTTTTTCTATAAAGAATAAATATATGTCTTTGGAGCACTGCTTTCATTGGCTAACAAAACCGAGATCTTCCAATATATAGTAACATAGGCTTTCTGTACCTCTTGAACTGGAGTCATCATACACATGCCATTTAAAATGCCATTTTATCACTGTCAAGTAGAGTGGCAATTTTCCTCTGTCTCACAGAAATCCTTCATATATGTTGTAATTGTATATGGCTAAAATGAAATTTGTAGACCTGTTGTGTAGAGCCATGGTTTTGTTGCTTATATTATGGCTCTAGACAATAATGGCTATTCCAACTGACAAAAAGAAATCAATTAGAAAATAACAAGTCATTTACTTGGACTTGTCAGGAGGTTATAGCAGATCTAAGAGTACAAGGAAAACATATATGTAATGATTTATCTTTAACATGAGAGGGCATACGCTTAACATTCCAGTGCCTTTTGAATATATGTGAATGAGGTAATAAGTATTTTTAATTGTAACTTCTCTCATAAAAAGTTAAGTTAAGCAGTATTGATACAAACATTAGCATAGCTGTAAGGTCAGACTGTGATAATAACACATACAATGACCCTGATACTGCTGATGGTATTGAAGTGATGTAAACGTATTACCTCACCAAAACCATACAGCCAGCTAATTATATTATGAGCTACACAAACATATTCAGGTACTCACGTGTTGATTTAGCAGAATATACTTAACAGATAAATTTTCATCTGTCCTATCTTTACATTACCTTCAACAAAATAAACAAGGAGGCTGAAAAATGGGGAAAGCAGGTGACAAAAGACAAACCCCATCATATACGATCAACCGTAGTGTCTTGGAAAGCAAGGGCACTCCACTCCCACAAGTTCTTGGTATCTTATATTTACTTACCCTCTAATGCTGCTTTATTCTTCTGTGTGTCTCAGCTGTGGATGTACCCCCTGTCGCCCAGGTTTCTGTAGCTGATGGTTCCAGGCTATGTCTTCCAAAGCATCAGCTACTTTCATTTCTTCTGCTGCTCTTCCTTGCAACTTGCTTCCACTTTCTTTCACTCACTTTCCTTTTTCGTCACTTCCCTATTCCCTGAAAGTACTTTTCAACTTTGCTGGTCTCTTCCCCCTCATGATGAATCCAGCTGTCTCCGTTGAGAACGGCGTAGTCAGCCAGAAGGATTCTGATGCTTGATGAGATGTCAGTATGATGCTAATTTTTCAAACATTTTCTGTCATTTCTACAGTCCACATTTCCAATGACAAAACGCTGCCTTAACCTATATGTATCAATACCCCCTTCCAGTTACTGTAGCCAGAGAATTATTTTTAGAAGCATTAAACAGCTAGCTGTCTTAATCTAGGATTTTATTATTATTGTATTGAACTCCTGTAGGAGAGAGAAGCAGAAATTGACCTTCCATATTCACAGCAACATGGCTTTATATTTCAAATGAGATTTATTTTCCTTTTCCCTGTAGATCTTTTCTACTGTTTCTGTGATTTACTCAATCATTTCATCCCCTAAGTACAAATGCCCATGAGGCCATTTCATACAAAGGGACTTAGTTTGTTCTCCAGACCCACAGAGTAGCCCTGAACAGCAGTAGTTACTGGAGGGGTGGGGGGCTGTCCCTCTCTCTGTTTCAACCATTTTACTCTCAATGAGTTTCAAAAATAAACACATTTTGCCTCCTAGAGCAATTCACAATATGCAGCTGAACTGAATAATATACAGTTTTTAACTTGTTATACCTGTGCCATTTAAAATTTTCGGGAACAAAAAAGCTGAGGAATATGTAGGGTTAGATATCCATCTATCTTTCAATAAAGTGTAATCAGATTTATTTTTGGTCCTGAATCATTGTGAGAAAAAGATGTGCAGTTACCAGTGAGCATGCTTGCTCCAAGAATACTGCATTTCTACATGCTCAGAATAATTTTATATTCATTTTGATTAGAGCAAACCGCTTACTCTCAAGAGGTTGACAAACGTTAAAGATTTCCACTTTAGTGGTTTACAATGACATCAAAGTGGCCTTACATCTTTGCAAAGATCTGTTTCCTTGGTAACATGAAGCAAACTGTTCATTTCAGAGGTGCCTATAGAGAGCAACTGAGATTTTATTTTCATGTTAAATATCAAAACTTAATGTAGATAATGACATTGTACAAAATATACTGCTGAGTTTAAATGATGATCAGTCTTCAAGTAAATCATACAAATAGTCACTTTGGAATATCAATAATTTCTAATTATACTTAGATAATACTGTTTTTTGGAAGCCAAAGTGTGAGGTGTTTTCATGCTTATGAAATGAATTTGAATTTAATGTAATTAAATAAATATGAGATTTAAAAAAAAAGAAACCAACACACAGCAAACCCAGAATAAAGACTCTTGAAAAAGCACACATATTAAGAAATATTTCCTGGAACAGTATTCCCCAACAAGTAAATTCTAAAGAGTTTGCAAGTACTGTTTAGCTAACAATGAATGATTTCTCTGTCAGGAGTATCTTTCTTTGCTAAACACAAGATTTATGCACCCAGAATTGCAATGAAAAATAGCTCAAGTTTCATGCAATCAATAAATTATTAAAACTCCTCATCCTTGCTCCATTTATTTATTACACTCTTTTGCTGTATCTTAACAAAGGCCTTGAACTGGAAATATGTCTAAGCATAAGCTTAGCTTTGAAGCTGCAAACATCACTACTGAAGCCATCTGAATCTGGGGAAGATTTGAGGAACGCATGCAAAACTTGTGAATTCTCATGAACACTGTGAAGTTGCTACAGCTGAAATTATCACACATGTCTACATGTAAATAAATACTGTTTTTCTGACAAAGCACCTAACCAACTGTCTGTCAGAACACCTCCACAAAGGCAACAAGTTAAATTTAACACTCCAGTTATGATCAATAATCACTGCACTAAGGGGCTCACTGGAGATTGGAAAATAATTATCCTTTTTTTTTTTTTTTTTTTTTTATCTTGATGGCAAGGGGACAAAAGTGAGGAGAGGGAAAAACTTTGGACAAAGCAGCAAGAGAGAGCAATGAAAAAGCAAAGAAGAAGTTCAACAGGACCCAAACACACGCTTTATGGAGATACGTGGAAACCTTTCATGGGGGAAGGCAGGGATGGGCTTTTATAATGGAGGAAGCAGTATAGAGTGATGCCAAAGTGCAATTTATGGGTGCTGAATAAAAATCCTGCAAAGGATTCAGCCCTTACCATCTTCCTATACATTCCTCCCCTAAATTATTGTAACTAATGGGGGTGTAGATCTTTCGAGGTAACTGTGATTATCTGAACGAGCTCTTTTTATAATAGCCACGTAATGTCAGCTTTTGTTTATCATTCCCTTGCAAGTCAAGCTGTAAGTGCATACAATAGCCTCATGCTTCAAATTTTGTAAAGGTGCATTTATTTTGCAGAAAATATCTAGGGCACTTCCCATAAAGAGCAGATTAGTGATGCAGCCCAACAATCTGCCTGATAACCAAACAGAGGAATTTTAACAGATCTCTGACAAGACATCATGCTCAACACTAAAATGTGCAATAAGGTACTTCTTTTTCTAGACTAAAAACATTTTTTAAAAGGGACTATGCATTACTACAGGGGCTAGTACAGTGCTCTTCTGCAAGTTAACACGCAGAATGGGGATACAAAACATTATTTCCGGGGAGACATTAGAGAACAATAACTTTTTTTTTTCTTTCACTAGTTTCCATGCCAGTATTTTAGACAAAGTTAAGGAGTCATGTGAAAACTGAAGCTCATTTCTGTGGAGCATTATTTTGAAAATAGATGTTTGAAGATTCAAAGAAAACTGACTTTTTAAATTTCCCACAGAACCAAAATTCCCACATTTTTTTACTAAAAGACAAAGAATCTTGTTTTGGCCTTTCTGAGGTATTTCCAAAGATCTCTGACATGATCGTGTATGTTTCAGAACAGAGCCATCTGAATTTACCTCATGGGTTTTTAATGAAGACTTGCATTATCTTTCTGTCCATTGAGGACAATGTTTGTTTGGATGAGAACTCTATAAATGGATTTCTTTTCCTTGATTATTCATGTTAGTGTAAGCATAGATAACTATTAATAGAACGATAGACTTAACCTGGCTGTATAGAATTTTCACTCATGTTATTGGATGTTTCTGGTCTGGATCTTTCTTGTCAGTCAGAGTAATTCAGAGTAGTACTATTTGCCTTTCTGTACCTCAGTTGAAAGATTTGAAAATGAGTACTGGATGTGGTCCAGTTTGGCCTCATGGTTATAATACAGGAGCTAATTAAGCTGCCTGCAGTTCCCATTGTAAGATCATGATTATAGTTGATAAGTTTTGTTTGACTATTTGTTTACTTATTCAGTTTTGTTGGAGTAAGTTAATTCAGCTACACATTTATCAGATGGCCAAAATAACCATCAGATAATCTAATCTCTGCTGTTCTCAGCATTTAACCTATAGCAGCATAGACTGTAATTAAGCACTATAGCCGTGGCCAACAATTAGCAGCAAAAAGTGACAGGTTATGACGTGGAACATGAGCAGCACCATGTACCTGTGACAGTCATCCAGCAGGAAGGACCCAACATTTTCAGAGAAGACTTATATCACCAAAGAAGTGATGTCTGTTGTCAAGAGGAATCGTCAAGATGTAAACTGAGGCACTATAGATGACACGGAGGTGAGGAGGAGCTACCTAACCTCAGAGCTCTGAAACACATTAAATGGAACATAACACTAGTCTCAAGCCTAAAGGAACAGTGGAAAAACTACCATAATCAGTCTTCATGTTTTATGACAGCTCTTCTCCTGGCAGATGGCCCTTGAGATATTCATTTACAGTAGTGCTACTTTTAATACAGATTTGCATTTTTACCATCTTCTGTTTCTTACATTCAGACGAATACAGCACATGGCAACTTGCAAATTACAAAACCAAGGCTCCTGGACATTTTGTCTATTCCAGAAACTTCCAGAAAATCAAGGGACAGTTATTTAGATGTGGTATTAGTGTATCAATTTGTTTAAACTCTTGTAAAGGGACAGAGAAAACAGAAACTTCTGTGACATGCACCTAGGTGTTCCGCACAGCTCCTCTTTCTTTGTAGTTCAGACAATTCCTTCTACAGGTTTTTTGTCTGGCAAATGAAACATGATTGTTATTTTCTCGTAGTTTCATATATAAGCCAGGAAGCAGAACTGGAATAATGTTTGTATAATGCTTCCAACTTAACATGAAGAGACAGGGGAGACCTTTTCACTCCTTGAGCGAGTGGGGTGAGAAGAGAGACCTTCCCGATGAGCTGAACAAAGACAGCATGGACCCTGTGCAGTGGTGTGGAGAAGTTTACTGGCAGCATCTGGGAGAAAAGAAACAATCAATCTGGCAACAAACTCTATCACCACAGAGTGAATTGTGTCCAGCCAAGACCTGGGTTACCAGTCACAGTTATAAAAATGAACTTACCCTCTTCCGAACCTCATCCAGCCAAAAAGGAGTATTTTATATAGCATGACTGTAGCAATGGTGATGGCAGTAACAAAACCATCCGTAATAAGTAGAAAGCGAAATTTCCAGAATACTCTTTCAAAGATGTTTTCCTTCCAAGTTAGCCAAATAACAGCAGGAAGCTGAAATGTTTTTTGCTCTCTTCAAGTAAACACAGCTTCTGGTGAATAGCACCTTTACTGGCATGAGAATAACAGAAAAATGGTTGCAAGATGAAGAAATCTTAACAAATTACTTTGGAGAAGTACTAGGTTTTATAAGCATTTAAAAATGTGATTAGAGTTGGTAGGGCCACAACTTTACAAAACTAGAATTTAAAGTTCATTGCTGTAGCCCAGACAAAAGCTTTTGGGATTTTTATGTGCAAATAAGAGTTAACAAAGAATTTATTTTTTTTAAATAATAAAATCCATGAATAATGCAGATATATTTTTACTGATCACTGGAGGAAAAATAATTTAGTCCAAAAGAGGTAACAAAATTAAATAATAATGAAAGGTAATAGAGCATTAAAAAGACAGAACTATTAAAATATGGAATAACAGATTGATATGCACAAACTTACCGTAAACAGAATAATGTGTGTAATAACCTTGACTCATGTTAATAATTCTATTTGTTTTTTGGTTTCTTTCTTTTTAAACTGGCAATCATAGCTGAACAGAATTTGAGGCAAAGACTTAATTTTATCATTTTTGCAATGTCTTTCATTTTATTAAACCAGCTTATATTAACTTTTAATATTTTAATTTTATTAGTTAATTAATATGTTTTAGTTAGTTTTAATGTTTCATTTTTCTTCCTTATACTCCTGTATTACCTGTTCCTTCTTTTTATATAATAGGTATTTTTTTCCAATTCATTTTTCTTTAATAAAACTATCTATTTCTACTCAAACTAAACACTTTGTGTAGTTATTTTCACTCTTCAAATACCGCTAAGAAACTTACCACCTGGCAGCAGAAGCCGCCACAGCAGTAAGCAGAATCATTTACTAGAAGTGAAATCCATAAAATGTGACTATCAGACCTTTGAGCCTAAATCTTTAGTCCCAGGCAGCCGATTCACATTTAGCTACCTACCTTTACATGCAAATCATTTTTATTCTACTTTAGCTGTTTGTGCATTAGCAGTATATTTGATTTTGTTATTGAGAATTATTACAATACAACTCCTCATTAATCCTGAGATATATGTGTGTTGTTCTTTTAGTAGTATGCAACACACACATCTTTGGAGAGCATTGTCAAGCAGGATCCTTTAGAGGTTTCATCATAACCACAAGTCAGTTCTTTGTCATACGACCATCTGCTAAGAAGTCTACTTTCCCACTTGATTTCTTTCCCTTAGGAAAATATTAGCTCCCTTCTAGGGATCCTATGAAAATAAAATGCTGTGATAACCTTATCAGTGCTGTTACAAATGCATGATTACTACTGGTCATTTTGTCTTTTCCTTTCAGTGTATTAGACAATTAGTCATTTGAACGTGTGCAGCATTTTTGAAGGTGTAACGTCAGGAATACAGTATGTCTTCACAAGCATGCAGTTCAGTAGCAGAAAAGAAGATCCACCACCAATCCAAACCCTTTTCTTTTTTCCTAGATGTTGCCCTCCAGTTTGTCTTTCTTGTAAAATTGTTTGAATACTTTTTGATCTTTCAACTTTATATTTTTTTTAATTCCCCCTTCATTAAAAAGTATCACCAAGGTGATTTTTTTTTTTTTAATTTTAGTACAGTTGTCTGCTTGTGCTAGAGATTTGATGCCATCTCTGCTCAAGCCTTTAATCTATAATGACATCTCCTCTCACCTGAAACTACCTACACCTTCAATACCTCTTTTCCTGCCAAATCCCAAAGTGCTTGAGGAAGTTTACCATGTCGCAGCCTCTCAAACAGTAATTTTGCACCTCTACTCCCAAGAGAATTCGAATTCTACCTGAAAATTCAGAATCCAGAATCCTCCTTTTACTCTCCTTCTTGCTTCGTTTGTTCTGACTCTACATCTCCTCACTACAATGCAATAACCATCTCTCTTGTCAGCTCTTACAGGCTTACATAGCTCCAAGGATGCATCCTAAGGAAGGTTTTGTGCTTCTGGTGCAAAAGGTCTGTTGAAGAATTCACAGTTTCACTGTTCTCCAGGTCCCATCTGCAAATTTGGGAAAATCCTGTCTCCTAATCTTTTAATTTCTTGTGCTTTATGGCTTTAAGTTAATAGTGGTAGAAAATGTGATATTAATTTGCAGCTCTGTGTGTGTGTGTGTACACTGTCCTGTATACACACACACACAGATAAACCTAGCAGAGAGTTCCCAATTTCAGTTTCCAAGTATAAAGAAAGTTGTTTAGAAACATCTAGATAAAGTAAGCTTTTTTCTTCCTCAGTTTCAGTTTGTTTAGGCATAAAATGTTTAACATAATAATGGCATAACTTGGTAATATACAATATTGCTAAAGTGACTTATATAGAAGATGCTTTAAGTGTTAAATGCATACATTGCTGATGATAAAGTGATACACTGGAGTTGCTAATGAAAACCTAATTAGCCCTTAGATAAACAGATTATGGTTATGATGTGTGACATAAAGAGCAGTGATGAAGAAAATTAAGCAGTCTCCTAGCTCCAGAAACTATATCAAAACTTATTTTCAAGAGAAAAAAAATATTCCTGGCTCCATGTGTTTCATGGCTGCATACGGAATTAGTCCTCTATCAACAAATCAAGACAGAGAAGGATTTAAAAATTGAAAGTTTATGTATGCATCAACTAAATTATGATAGTTTACTAGTTTGTTTACTAATGACTGATAGCAGGGTACAAATAAATTATATGAATTTAGAAAAAGATCACTATGATGTAAAATATTTAAAAGGTTTCAAGAAATACGGATATTTTTGAAGAACAAAATCATTATGCCAATAAGTAAATAAGACAAAGTACGAAATAATTTTGTACTATCAGAGCAAGAAAAATCCCTTCCCTCTACAGCTGAAAGTTAAAAGGTTTCAGGAGCTGGGAACACTACCTTCCACCAGAGTTAATGCAGACCTTGCCTTGCTGGAAGCAACATGGCCACGTGAGGGCTGAGAGGCCTAAGCATGGCAGTGGGAAGCTGGCCGGCCTTGTCCATGAGTGGGGCTGGGACAGGGTTTCTCTATCCTGGGAAGAGAACAAATGCCAAAGCCTAATTTATTTGTTTTTCAGGAGGATGCAATGTAACGTTTGACTAACTCGGATGATCATAGCTGGATAGCTCCAAAATTCCAATGATTGGTCCAGTTCTTTTCCAACTTAACAGATTCTATGATTCTATAGCCCCAATAGGATAGGCCTCCATCAATAATCATAGAATTATAGAATAGAATCATAGAATCGTTTGGGTAGAAAGGGGCCTCTGAAGGTCATCTAGTCCAACCACCCTGCAGCGAACAGAGATATCTTCACATTGCACAGGGGAAAGTCCTTTTTATTCTTTGTGTCCCTTGCCAAGTTCAGGTCTGGCTGTGCCTTGGCCTTCCTGACCCCATCCCTACACATCCAGGCAGCATCCCTATGCTCTTCCCCGTACACCTGCCCCTGCTTCCACTGCCTGTGCATTTCCTTCTTGCCCTTTAGTTTGACCAGCAGGTCTCGACTCAACCAAGCCAGCTTCTTGACTTCCTTTACTAATAAGAGAAAGAAACTCTTCCATTAAACACAATTTCCCCTTCCTTAGGCCACTGTCCCAGCACAAGTCATAGTCAACTTTATATCTTTCCAGGGTGCTGTCTTCTCGCAAATTCAAGTGGAAAAGAATATATTAGGATGAAATACACAGTATTGAATAACAAAGAAGTGTATACAGAGACAGAAAAATAATTCAGACACTCATATCAAGGTAGAATAGGCAAAGGGACAGAACATATCCAAACTGATTAAAGAAATCTTATCATTTTTCCTGTAGAAAAATCAGTCTCTAAAGAAACAGAAGTAGAGAGGTTGAAAGGTGCAAAATCTAAAGATGTTTCCCCCTGCCCAAGAAAATAAAACCAATAAAATACGAAATAATTCTTGAAGTACTTCATAGAAACATCAAGCATAGAGGTACCTATGGGTATTGATTTAAAAGCAGACTTAAATTGCACCATTTCATATTAATTGTTAAAGCATTTTAAAATCTAGCCTCTCCAAGTCAAGAGAGCCAAACTGATTTTGTCAAGAACAACCAAACTGATTTTTGACACATAGTATGTATCAGTTGTTTTAAATATATTTGAAAACTGGAATCTATTATTTTGACATATAAAAGAACAAACTGGACTCTACCCCACTTCCCCCCACCCCCCAGGCTTTCCAGAGTTATCTGTGATCAGGACACAGACTTCTTCAGGAGACAGATGAGTTCTGGACACCAGCAGGCTGATGTCTGCACCAGCCTAACCAGTGGACTTCTTCTCCCCAGTGTTCTTATCTCTGACTCTAGTAACTTAAATTAAACCCTTGGCAGGAGGCTTATTTTTCAAGTACCTGGCATCATTTGGGATTCCTGAACCAAAAGCAATCTAACTACAAACATCTTTCAAGTCAGTGGGGAAAACGATCTTCACAAAAAAAGCTCAACCAACAACATATAAAATCAGGTTTTACAGCTAGTCATGCATAAGAAATCAGGAAAAGACAAAAGATAAAATACCAATCTAGATATCAAACACTGGGTCTAGTAAATACCCACCTTGCATTATATGCATCCAAGTTACAGAGTGTGAGAACCTTATCCTGGTGGATACCGCAGCCACCCATGAATTCTCTCAGTTATGAATAAAAGGAGTTTCAGATTGGCTCTTTTGGATGGTTACCTCCAAATTAGAAAGAATCAGAGTGGTAGCTGGCTTCTCTATAATAAGTGCTTTATCAAAAATAATGTTTCAATTCCCAAGTAGTAACTTCAGGGCAGGATTCCATGATTTTGGATCTGTTTCTACAATTGCAGTGAAAATTCATCTCCAGTTTGAAATCATGCTTGTACTGATTGAATCCTCAGTGTGGTTTCAGTTGTCCTTCCATTATGATTTAGATTTTCAAACTCTTAAAACTCAGTGCAGAATCCCCACACAGAGAAGTACAAAGCAATACAGGACTCTTGCTCCATTGCTCATATGGAGAGACCATTCTTACCTAAGGTCCCTTCCTCCCAAAATCCACCTCTCTTATTTTAGACTTTCTGCAGTATTCCTGATGTTCTTTTCAGAAGCACAGTACTAGTAAGTGGAAAGAGGGAATGGCACAAAGAGATTAAAGGCCTTTTACAGTAGCCTTAGAGTAAAATTCTCCAGATTAATCATTCTAAGCCTATTGTCATTCTGAAGAGGTTACCTACCAGCATGCCTGGTTGTAATTAAAATCCATTAATGAGCTACATCCATCTACCCATTTAGACTCCTGTGTTAAGTATTTTTGTTAAAGTACAGTTTACTATAAAATATAAGATTCAGCAGAAAAGGCATTTCATACCGAAAGACGTATCTTGAGTTATCAAAGAAGGGGACTGATCCTTCCTGTGATAAAAGGCTGTTAATTGATCAGTCACACACAAGAAATAACATCTGGTCTTAGAAAAATATTAACGTCTATAAGGATATGAATTGAAATTTCTTTAATTAAGAGGAATGGTAAGAGTGCCTTGAGAATAAAAAAGAAATTTCAAAGTTTCATGGAGAAAATTAAAATTACCTGAATGGATTTCAAGACTTAGATTTTATTATTACGTGGGTTTTTTAAGTAAAAGCTGGCATGCTTTGGAGAAGTTCTTTATTGGATGCAATATGAGATTTGAGGCTTGCAGAAAGAATTCTTGATTAAATGGATATCAGAAAGTTTTTAGGAATTCAGGTGGATAAAGGAGTGAGAATTTTCATTTCATCACCTCTGACTTTTATAAATACTTGAAGCAAATGTATCTATTCACCTATTGTGAGCTCAATTCTTTTAAGATGCATTTTACACCGAATAAACTTGAGTTAAGAGTGATTTTAAGGTAACTGAATAACAGAAAAGTGCTTCTCTCCTGGGGATGTGACAAGTTAATGTCAGAGCACTAGAAACTACTTAAGAAAAAAAAAAATAAAAAATCCTAAGCATAATTTGCAAAGTTTCCAAAGATAAGCAGAATGCACACCCCAGGCACTGGATGGGCTGATATCTCTGTCCTCAGTAAAGGAAGAAATATTGCACACATCTATTGGTAATGGGGAAAGCTTTCTCTGTTCCAGAGAGGCACTGGGAAAAGCACCAGAAAACTCCACCAGTACCTCAGAGATACTGAGAGGAGCCAATCCTGAATGATTAAGGCCACTAAAGAGGACTGGGATAAACAGCTACCTTCTCCACTGGCATCCCCCCATCCTTCATTTTGTTTTTCAAGGCAGTAATTTAAAGTTACAGATCTCCCACCTGGCTTTTGGCTGCCACCCCAAAAGATCATGAGATTCTTTCAAGCCCAGCCCCAGCAAACATGCAATACTCTGACTCAGCTCAGATGGCCTTGGAAATGTACCTTGGATAAATTAATTGAGCCATGAGTCTCATTTTTAACTAATGATGGTAGTCTACTTCATATAAGTGATTATTCTTTGAAATGAGACAGATGTAGAAGACATTCAAATCTTTTTAATGTTGAATTCAAGCAGAACTGGTCCACTAGTAGGGTAGCCAGACAGTTAATGCACTAATCCTGACTAAGGAAAATTATGTATCACGTTGCTACTGTCTACTTCCAAGTTTGTGGTTTGTAGAAATTTTCAGATCATCTTATTTTCATCAAAAACTGAGAAAAGTTTTGGAATATGAAGCATTTTTTGAAGTTTGGAAAAATATTTCCCTATTTGGAATTTAAAGCCCAAAGTAAAAGCAGCTGATACATTTGTAAGTGTTCGTTGGACAGAAATCAGAGCAGTGCTCTAACTAGTCCTACATATATACATACGCCAAAAAAAAAAAAGACTAAACCATCTGAAGTTTGAACAACATTAATCTTTTTTATATATACGTTTATGAAAGGATAACAAGAGACAGTTCTGTTTTCCCAGTTAGTGGATTGCGTTACACTGGTGTTCTAAAGAATATATTTGGAAAGGGAGGAAGAAGATAACAAACTATTTAACGTTACACATCAGACAAAAAATATCCACCCTGTAATATTTTGGCTGAGGGGAAAGGTATTGCCTCTAACTCCACCCACTTCCAGTAGTGTCTGGACAAGTTCCAGCCAGGTTTGTTCAGACCCCTGTCAGCAATGAAAATGCTGAAGGATAATTTACTGCTGTATACTAATCAAATTAAATAACTTAATGCAAAAGCAAACAAACCTTGTCATATGTTCCAATAATTAGTTAGTGAAACATCAAAGAGAGAATGAAAAGGACATAGTTGCAGCACCCTTAAGAGCAGATTAACTCACTAATTATGACTCATACAACTTCTTCCCTTCCTCTCCATTGTTTGGAGATGGAAGTTATGAAGGCTAGATTAAAAAATAAACAAACAAACAAATGAAAAACAAAACCAAAAAGAAACAAAGAGAATGTAGAAAGAGGCTAAAAGCTACCTAAATTCTAAACTGTTCATCACCTGTCCAACTGCTGCCTAATCCTAGAAGTATCTGCATTTATCAGGTACATCTATTCCATAATATCAAAATTAAAATGCTCAGATGTTGCTAAACTAGGGCTGGCAGCAGAGACGTCCCACCCCTCTGCAGAAATCACAGTACTGTATAACAGGTACTGTCACACTCTCCAGACCCTGTGGTCACCACTTTTCTCTCTTCGCTCCCTCCTCAGACATTGAATCAACACACAAAGCATCCAGTAATTGACATTTTCTGTTCTCAGGACAGCTGTTATGACAATCAAAGGCTTGTGCCTGTACAGCGGACCCTGTCCTGCCATGATATAAAGTTACTATCTGCTCGTTGTTCTGAACTAAGTTGATGGTCCTGGTGTGTTTGCATGGTACTAGCCAACACCTCACAGTTTCTTGAGTCAGAAGCAGCACCGTGGGCAAGAGAAGACTGCAGCCCTACTCTTTGATACCTCTAAACATTTTCACTGAAATCTAGCTAGGACACTACCACAGAATGCCACTCTGCAGAGTGTATGCGTGCCCTCAGCGTGCACAGGAAGCATCCATGGAGAGTATCAAGCTGAGATTGTGTTTTTGTGCTGTGAGGTGCTGGAGTAGTTAGGCAAGCTGCCAAGAGAAGCTCACTTCCATGGAGAATAATTTCTTGAATGCCAGCTCTTAACAATTGCAAAGTACAGAGCATCCTAACACTGAATTCATTCCAACTGGCTAACTGCTCTAGATACACAGACATTAATGGGGTTTAACCTAATTCTGGCTCTGCAAAACAGCTTTGTAGAAAATAAAGATAAAAGCTAACTAAGAAAGAGGCAGAAATAACTGTACAGAAGCGAGAACTGAAGCAAAGACTCAGTACAGTTGTAATGATTTTAGTCCAAGAGACCCTGATCCAAGAGTCCAAGATTCCTGATCAATCTATCTTTAGGAAGAAAGAAGACTTTACTACTGAAGTGGCAATGTATTTTAATCAGTGGAGCGGTTCCCAATACATTTAGAATTTGATTTCCTCAGATTTCATAAGAGTTTCACTAACGTATGATAGTCTCACAAATACATGCTTGAATTCCTGGTGCATCAATTCCTTTTAGACTTGATTATTTCTTTGTCACAACTTTAGATAGTGTCTTGGAGATGAATCATTTAGCGCATGATTTAGCACAGCAACATATTTCTTGAGCAATTTAAATCCCCAGTAGCACTCCTGACTATCCTGGTCTTGCAGAGAGACATTCACAGGTAAGTTACTTTGAAAGGCTGACCCTCATGAAAGTTTGCCAGTAAGAGGACATAGAGTGCTTGGACCTGAATCTTAAGAAATCTTTGGTTAATTCAGATATTGGAAACATTGTGTCATAAATCACCTGAGAACACAGTTCATTCTGACATTTCCAGTCCAGTAGAGTCTAAAATACTTTCTTAAAGTTCCCACATACAATTTCAACTGAAATTAAGAGCAGAAACTCACAAAGATCAATACTTTAAGAGTTAAGATTTGTTCATAGGTTTTGGTTGAATTTTGGGGGGAAAAAGTAAATGAGCTCCAGAAAATTGTTTTCAAATTTTTTAAGGTTTTGCATTGAATCATAGTCTAGCTTCCACAGGACATATGGAAGTCCTGTCCATGAATCTCGTTATAACGTTACTGAGTCTGTTAAAAAATAAAATAAAATGACCTGGTTCTACCCCTGTGCTGGAAGTCTGAGTGGAAGCTACTGAAGAAAACTCTCTGGCACAACTAAAATCAGTTAACAAAACATACTGCTACTGGCAGTCATGGTCTTCTGCAGAGCAATTCCCTATGTAGCAATTAAAGTATGATGATCATTAAACCACTTTCTGTGTCAAGAAAAAGGTCAAATAGCACTGGTAACTGATGAGCCACAATACAGCTTTTAACCAACAAAAAAATATTAATGGTAACAGTGATTTGTGGAGAAGTCTCTTCCCTCCTCCTTCCTGTTAACAAAAGACTTACTTTAGGAACATGTCATCCTCCAGCAGAAGCCACCAGCGTGTTTAGTTGGAAGCTTTTTATTAGTACAAACTTTTCAAAAGATACAAAAATGGGAAAATTTCAACAAGAGAAGTATCTTTTTGGATAAAATTACCTGATAATTTATCACACTGCTGAGATCCTCCCAATCCTGCTTGCCTAACTGCACAAAAGACAGCTGAACCTGATAAACATCCATTTCTCTGTGTGTGTTTGTACCCATTTCAGAATGTAGCCTGTACACAAACCTTCATCACTGCTTCCCAAGGGAGTGTACTTGCTCCCACTTTTCAGAGTGATGCTTTCTTCCTGTTGAAACCATTCCTCTTAGTATGAACAGCTAAATATTATTTGGAGCACAGATTCTGCCTGACCTTCTGTCATCCTGTCTCTCAAGGGCCTCAACCAATTAAAAAATGCCATTTTTTTATTCGTCTTCAGCATTTCCTCTGAACAGTATTTGTACATGGCAAATTACGTTACAGCCTCACCTGAAATATCACTCTGTATAGTTGAAATTAATGAGGACTGCACAGTGCTTGAGAATCAACAGCCCCAGAAATACCATGGTGTCTATATCCTTTCTATTTCAGTACAATTGTTTATTGAATCTGACGTCTTTAACAGGAAAGTGGTAAACTTAGTGACACTTTCACCAGAAACTAGGCCTGGATCTCAAGCCTTTTCTCATACAGCCTAGTGAGCAGTCACAGAGCCCAGAAAAGCCAAAGCTTCTGTGTTAATGGTAGCTCAGATCCTTTTGGGTGGAACACAGAGGATTAGGGGTTTGGGTTTTTTTCCCTTTACTCTTGGAAATACTATTTTTAGCTGTGTATTTTGAAAGTGAGCTTATGCTATCGGTGGAGAAAACAATTAAAATTTGATTAAGAAATTAGTTTCTTATGACTGTTGTTGTCTTAAGACATAAAGTATTAAAATATTTCCAACATATGTTATTTAGCTGAAAGAATAATAATACCCTGTCTGGTTGAGTATTTTGAAAACGACAACATAGTAATCATATTAAGAAAAGGTATGTTAAAA
This sequence comes from Tringa tobata, assembly GCA_033628505.1. Lineage (NCBI taxonomy): Eukaryota > Metazoa > Chordata > Aves > Charadriiformes > Scolopacidae > Tringa > Tringa tobata. The sequence continues at coordinate 7,391,860 of JAHREE010000278.1, read as the reverse complement.
ATAAATGGCCTGAAATTTGGCAAAATGTCATTGGCTGCAAATGAGGTAGACAAGCTACAAGCTGTTCTTTCTACAAATCAATGCCAAAGGAGGAGGACTTTGCTTCTAGCTAATTGTCCAACCAATGATCTGCTGAAGACAGCAAAGTACGTTGTACATAAGTCATCATTTTCTCTAGAAAACTGAATCTTTTGTTACACAATCACTTTTACTCAGTCATCAGAAGACTTTCAATATTCCAGAAAATATTTCATTTCTGCTAGCACAAATAGGACAATCTGGCTGGCTAGCACTTTGTAATTAAAGGGCATTAAAATGTTTTCCAGTTATTAGAAATTACTTTGAACATTAAGTCAGTCCATGTAGAACTTTGCAAATTTTTTTAAAAGAAGAATGAGTATGAAGGATGGAGGCTTTCAGTTTCTGAAAGCAAGTATTTTTTTATGCAGGAATCTTATAATTATAATAATCTGATATTGTTCAATATGAAATTTAGGGCAAGAATGCTTTCATATAATGTAATTTACAGCACAGAAATGAAGGGACAGTCTCCGGTCACAAATATATCACCTTAAAACAAATTGTGACAAAGCGGAAAAAAACCAAAAGCAATTTCTTTCATTGGTATAAAGTAGCTCTCTGCCTTAGATAACTGCCTTGTTATCTCGATTTAAGGAAACAAAATTACTTTCATTAAATTCAGCCACGGTCTTTGACAAAAAAAAGGTTAAAAAATCAACTTTTCAAAACATTTTCAATCTTGAATCTAGACCTACAGCTGAATACGGATTGGTTTTAAGTATTGTATGCTGAGAGTTTTATTAAAATGTTGATGTAGACTTTAAGAATTTTGTATTGGTGGTATAATACTAACTTTAAACCTGGTTTTCTTAAATGACTTAAAATGTCTGAAATATATTATGTTCATTACTACCTCAAATGCAGTATCAGAATATTTGCTTTGTTTAAACAGTGGAAGACAGTTGTCTAAATATTGATTCTGCTAAAGCAAAGCTTCAGATGGAGATTATTTTCTTTTATATTGTACATGTGTGTTTACTTTTTAAAAACTAGAGATATTAAAGCTAGTCATAAATACTGCAGTTCATGATAACAGAATTCAGTGTTTGAAGGCAGAACTATACTTCATAGAAAACTAAGTGATATGCTAAGCACTTACCTAAACTGCGATTCAGAAAGAACACATCGTAAATTCTCCTCTTGCTGTTTTCCGTTTTTCCAGCAGAAAAAAAAAATGGTCACTTCTCAGAGAAACACTCCTGGCCTTAGATTTGAGAGATGAAAATGGCATTGCTGTGAAAACCAAGTGCTTCTGGAAACGCACAGAAAAAGTCTCAGATAGCAAAGTAAAACCTGTGGAGGTAAAAGGTATGGAAAGGCATATCTAAGGTTTAGTGGCAGGTGCCTGAGGTTTCAGGATTGTAACTTCTGAGTGAAAGCACAAAAATTAAATCTAAGTTCCATATTATGCACGTAATATCTGTGGATATAACTGCTGCTTTCAATTATGCTGTACTGTACAAGACAACATTGGCTTTAATTTAATTTTTTTATGTGTGCCCAAACAACTAAAATATAGGCAACTGGAGATCAGTTCAAATGCATTATACATCCAAATAAGTAAAACTAATGATGTTGCTCCTGCCTAGCAATATAAATCTTTATTTGCTCCAGAACAGGACTCTCCTACCTGACTGATTAAAAAAGAAAAGAAAAAAAGTAACCCTGTTTTTTTTCCACAACAATATTTTCAACAAAACGTTCATTAATTCAGTTAAAGTTAACTAGGTTCTTGGTATGCTGGGGTAAGGTCAAAAAAGAATTCACGTTAAATTAAATGTCTTAACAATCATATTTCATCAAAACCCCTAAAAAAAATCACCCCAAAAAATTATGATCCTAAAGCAACAGTAAATTATCTCAGGATTACAGACATTCAGAGGAAGATCCTGAAGCAAGTTTTGCAGAAATTCAGAGGAAGCTCCTCTAACCAGTTTAACAGAAAATCAGAAGTTTGGATGTAGAGTCTAAGCCTTATTCTAATGTCAGTTTCCTAAATCTTTCTCTAATCTAATACCATGAAGTGTAATTCTTGTTTACCTCAGTCTGAGCAGATCAGAATCAAATTCCGTACCGAGTTCAGGAAGTTCCCGATTGCCTCAAGTAAAGGATAGTTCAGAGGGAAGTGGAGAGAAAAATGTGCAGACGCAGAAAACACATTCATTTGCTCTTGCATTTGCTGATCCAGAGCTTCCCAAGCACCCTGCTCCCTCCATATTTCCCCACTCTAGCTTTCCCAAGCCAAAAGAAGAAAAGTATTAGCTGAATAAAAGTGCAGCAAAGGGAAGAGGAGAAAGAAGGAAGGAGGCATGTTAGAAACCAGCTTCTTCAGCAGCCTGCAGATAACAAAAACTGTGTCTTTCCTCTACAAGAACCTTCCAAGATCACTAGAATAAACTAATTAGTCTCACATCAGTAAGCAAGAGCATTAAAGAAGTGACTTAGAGCTTGGTGATAATAGTTAAGTCAACAATTGCACTGATCACAGATTTGTCCCACCTGAAGGGTTCTCTCCCATCTCCTCAGTCTCAGCAAAAGGAAATCCTCATTTATTAGTGGAGATTGATGGCAGCAGGGGATTACTTATTGCACCTTTTTTTTTGCTCATGAAGAGGACAGAAGTCTGTTCTCTGGGGACAGCCTGGGAACTGAAAACGAGAAAAACACAGGTGTGACATGGGAGATACAGGTCCCACCTACTTTACACTGGTCTTACAAGAAAGCAAGCATGATTAGTACTAGCTTATTAATGGAAAGCGGGGTCTCTTTTCTTCAGGTCTTTAGGCATGAAATAAATCAGACTAGCAGGATGGAAGAGCACTAGTATCTGATCAAGGGTGGGATGGTTCTTACCAAGCTGGTGGCATCATTAACCTGGCACCTATGGGAATTTTTGCTTGCAGGATCAATCAAAAGATGGAAGAGATAGAGGAAGAAAGAGATGGCTCAGAGAGCTATGTTAGTGGGGAGAGAGGAAATCCTGAGAAGTCCTGAATACACAAACTGCAAAACAAATTATTTTGCCTGCTGTGAATTTTTCACGTTCTTTAAAAATGAAGCTTATCATTAGTGTAGCAAGTAAAATGCTAGTGATGCACAGCACTGTGAGGGCACATCAGATGATTAGGAAAGGTTTACCTGACACCTGTTGAGAAATATTCATTAAAAGTGAGGCAGAGGAGCACAACCCAAAAGTATTCTACAGGGATCGATGCTGTGTTTAAAGTACATTCAGCACTTCAGTGAATTAACTGAACAATTAATACATGTAAACTGTGCAGGTAAAACAAAGAGTGGTAGCATCATAAAAAGTAGTAGGGACAGTACAAAAACCAAAGCAATATTCCTATCATGTTAAACAGAGGTCAATCACACAGCACATTTTCTTCAGCCACAGTCAAAATTACACATATGCCATATGAGATTCTGTACTGGAAAAAATGTCAAAAGCATATGCTTTTAAAACATTTTTAAATGCTTTTGAAAGTAGAAATATAACTGGGATTACTGAGTAACAACAGGGAAGTGATTTTCACTTTTCCTTATGGCATGATAAGACCAACACTCGCATAATGAGTAGCAATGGGGGTTCGTGCTACACGAAAACATTATTGAGAAATCACAAAGGGTACAGAAAAGTATTCAAAGGCTAGAGAAAATGCCTTCCTGTGGGAGATACAAAGAATTCAATCACTACAGTTTATGCAAAAGAAAGTTAATGACAGTGGCTTCACACTGTCCTAGAGAGAAAATTTCTGTTATTAAGGCACTTTGTGAGCTATGAGAAAAAAGAAAGGCAAAAACCAATGTCTGGAAGCTAAAACCAGACAAATCCAATATGAAAACACGCACAGTTTTAATACCGATTAATGAGTGGAAAAACAATTAATAGAGGTGATTGAAAAGCAATCAATAGAACTGATAGATTTTCTTTCTCTCTTGATTTCTTCCCATTAAAACTGGCTTTCTAGAGGCTAAACTGTAGCCAAATCAGTTAATGGGCATGGGAAAGAGATAGCTGGAGATCAGCTGCATAACCATTTACTAATCCTTCTAAACTTAGGCATTCTGAGTCCCTGTATGCATCTCAAATTTGGGACACCAGCAGAATAGTCTTGGAGGGCATTCACTAGTCTTTGCTCTGCTCATCTTCAGGGGAGAGCGATGGGGCAGAGAGGGAAGGGATTAATTTGTCCCAACAACAGACCTTTCTCAGTGAACTTCTGCTACCCATTTGTATTTCAAACGGCAGCAAGCTGTGTTGCTCTTGTACTTGACAAGAAGAAGATAAGATCCACTTTGAAAATAATGACAGTATGGGGAAAGTTTTTCTACTTAAGTAGGTGACCGTTGCATTAGTTGTAGAGGTCACCACATGACAGTGGAGGGAGAAGCCCATTTGTTATTGACCTGTACTTTACATTGCTGCAACAAAAGCAAAAGTTGTCCCTACATATTTTTCTTCTAGAGTTAGCACAGACTGGAATGTCCTTTAGTTTGTCCAAAGCAGGAATTACAGAAATTATGTATTCTTTAGAGTAATGTGCCTATCCAACATGACCCATCTCCAGGTTCTTGTTCCTCAGGAAATCTAGCACACAGGCAGCTAGAGGGTAATTAAAGGCAACAGTTGCTTTAACTATGTATGCTTTTGTTTTTATCCGTCTCAGAAAAGCAGCTTCGATAAGCTATCAAGTGTTGGTTAAGAAGTGTCTCTCAATGTCAGTTGTCCACAGATCTTTGTTGTTTACAACCTCTAATCATAGAGCTGTAGCTTTTCCATACAGAAGGCACATAATGAAGTTTAGTCTCTCCTCTTCTTTATATGGTTTATTGAAGCGATAATTGTCATCCAGCTTGGGTTTACTTTGGGATATAAGATGTTCTGGGCCTTCCTTTGAGGAGATCTTCCTATCTTCTCTTCCTTGAGAAGATCAGATATGTGAATGTAGTTTTGCCACCATTTTAATTTATATTATCTGTAAATGTAGCTGCAGCCACTTATGCTGTCAGAAGGAGCCGAATACATAAAGGTTTCAAAAGTACTTTGTTTACTAACCATGCTACTGAGTGTGCACTACAGAATTGTACATATGGACATTTTCAAAGGAAAAAAAAGAAACTGTCCTCGCAGAATCAGTGAAAGAATGCACCTGCCCTTGTAATGGACTTAATGGGTTTGAAATGTTGATATTTGACAATGTACTTAACCCAAAATGGTAAAAATGAAGTGTTTTAACAGCTGCTGTGTATTTTATAACTGATTTAATTGACTATGCCATTTGAGACATGAATGACATTTTAGCTGACAAAGTTCACAATAAATTCAGCTGCTGGCACTGTAATTATCCCTAGACATTTATTCATCTGTATGTTTCCAAGCTGCAAGATTTCTGTGGTTTTGCAGATGTGATAGTTAACTGTGTCTCTTTTTTACAAGATGATACCTGTGTTTCTTTTTGTCTGCTTATTTGTTTTATTTCAGACAAAAAATGATTGACTTGGTATGGTAGGAGGAGTACGTTCTTCCTAGAATTAGAGATACAGTACTGAAGAGTGGAAACTGGAGCAACTACCTTTAACAAATAATTCAGTGATATCCAGGGAGTAAAGGAGAAAGTTGAGTATTATCTGTCAGAGGTTCTCAACAAAACAACATATAAAATCTCTGGCATAATCAGTGAAAATAGGTCAATTTGAATTTCAGCAGATAGTTTTAAATATGAATTTGCATTTTTGGATGAAAATACAACATAGGCTTGTAAATACTTGTCTGCATGAAATAGTTAGAGCAGCATAATTACACTGCAGGGATTTCTGCACATTAACTCCATGCCTGGAAAACCTCACTCTGTGCTGGAGGGATCCTGTGCTGAGTTCCTCTCTAGATAAAGTTACCTCTTTTCTGTAAATGTAGAGGAGCCTCGTGAGATTAACCTTGGTAGGCTAAAGCTAACCTTTGCGAATTTAATCTACAAGTACTTGTGTGCTGTAATTTAGTAGCTGCCCAGGAAAAAAGTGGTGCCATAAATTATTTCCCTGATTTACTGTGGATTAACTGGTCTGTGAAGACAAACTGTAAGTCACCTGGGTACCTTTGAAATTTATGCTCACAGTTTTAGCTTCACAGAACAACCATTTTCTTGTCATACTCAGACATAACAATTAAAGTCTTGACCTTGAGCAGGATCTAGGAAGCACCAGTTACTCAAAATCAATCTTTAGAAATACTCAAAGACAGAAAATCAGGTTTTGGAGCAGTTTACTTTCTAAGAAACCTCAGTAAACTCCTGGTAGATTTCTAGTGCTGGCTACAGAGGCCCTAATCACAAAAAGCCACCTAATAGTTCGTGACGCATATTTGCAACACTAGACAATACTGAATTTTGTGAGGCACTTTTAATGGTCAACTTAATTAAATGTGAATTAAGACATCAGGGATCCTCAGTTTAAATATATGTTGTTTCTGTTCTGATACTCTCCTGTTCTAGTTTCAGTCAGGAAAGAGTTAATTTTCTTTCTAGTGATTGCTGTGTAAGGAATTTCAATAACACATATTGTTTCAGTTGTTGCTAAGTGATGTTTATAATTTGCAAGGACTTTTTTCAGCAGCCCGGAAGGAGCACGGACAGAACAAGGGAATAGCCAGTGGAATATTCCATACAACAGATACCATGCTTGGTATATAACTGGGAGCTGGCTGGGGCGGGGGAATCCATGATTGCTGCACCAGAAGGTACCAATTCACTGGGTGGTGAGAGTGACTTGTACCATTATTATTGTTATGTTACTGTTATTCTCCTTTTCTGTTACTGTTCTATTAAACTGTCTTTATCTCAACCCGCGAGCTTTTTCTTTCCCTTTCCCCTCCTTTTCTCTCTCTTCTCCCTGCCCGTCTGGGGAGAAGGGGGATGTATATGAACAAAAAGGACTTTTGGAGAATAGGCAAAGAAGACATCTAATTGACATCTGAAGAAACTGATGTTGATTTCCAGGACATCCTTCAACCAGAAAAAAATAAAGTAACAAAATTATTTTCTATTTTGGTTTGTGCCTTTCCCTGATAGAGGTTAATAGCAGCACCGCCAGCTGAAGATGTGATCTTGAATTTTTTTTCCCTGAAAGTGCACAGAATATTTAGCAAATTCTATCAGAACTTTTGAAACATTTTGTGCAATGAGCTTTTCACGTTACCCTAGAGATCTATACTTCTTATTTGAATTACCACTTTTTTGCAATTTTTATTAACAAGAAATTATATGTTAAATCAGAAGGGTTAACAAAATCAATAAACTCCAGCATTTCATTTTTAACTCTCTTTTAACAGTTTTAGCATTGCTTTCCAGACTAAGAAAACAGTGAATCTAATTCTAATGCATTATATATAAGGCCTTTGGTCTAAATGCAGAATTTTCTTTGAGAAGAGCAGGGATACTTTGTTTGAATTATAATAGCTGTTATTCAGGCTAATGCATACATCGCAGATTTGTTATGTGATAATTCTAAGTGTACTAGCCTTATGAAAATTTCCGTGAAATCTGATCATTTGTAAAGCAATGAAGGAGAGAGAAGGCAGAAGAAAATAAGATGACCCACCCATCATGGTTATTATGTGGCAGGTGGTTTAATTCTGTCAAACTTAGAGCTCCATGTCTGATGTTTAGAAAACTTCATAAGTCTAGAGATATCCCTACTGACTTCCAAATTAGCATGTGTAAGATAAAAGCAAATGCAATTCTTAAGCCATTACCATAGCAACATTATTAATGTTATGTTAAGACTGCAGCAATGTTTCTATTTTTTTTTTAAAAAAAGACAACAGTGCTTCCTCCTCTTCAGTAGTTCATATAAAATGCGAAGTATACAGAAATATTTACTTCATGCCTGCCTCACAATGAGAGCTTATCATCTCAAGTAATGTTCCATCATCACTGAAATGGTATAAAATCTTTGGTGACTGATGCATTGTATTAAAAATTAAACATCCTAAAATAGCAGAGCTAAATATTTTAATTACAACTGATCCACAAGTAATACTGAAAATTCCAATAAATCTTCTTATTTGGAGTGCAAAGTCAATATACTTTCCACCCATTCCAGCAGCTGCTACATAAGAATACCTTTATGTACATATGCACACTGAATTTGCAAGGCAAAATTTTCAGTATTATTTGCCACAAATTATGCCAGCTCATTGTATAGATACCTCAATATTTGCTATCTTCACAGCCATGGGACTCACAGGACAGCATTTCTTATTACTGTTTGCAGTTACTCAAAAGTAACCAACATAATCCTATTTCTGTGTATGCTATAAGTAGCAATGCATGACAGTTACATTTTCTCTTTATTCTAGATTATCAGAAATTTTCTTGCAATTTGCCTCGATGTCTCCTACTATTGCTACCTCTTTCTTTTCCTGGGAGATTAAAACCTAAAGTATAAATGCATATTTTTTAATCATGAAAAGAGCAAGAGATCAAAAGTTTACTCAGGAGATTGTTGAGTGAAAAGAAGTCTTATATGGTCTTCTGAATCCTTCATCCTTTCAATATTATATCAACATTTTAATGGGTGAAAAATGAATTTACATTAGAATAATAGGCTAAATGGTAATTAGACAGCTACTTGGGAGTAGAAATGCACATAGAACTCACAGTGAACAAGAATCACACTTCTCCCTGATGCTCTCATTTGCACAGAGCTTGGATAACTTCCCTTTGCATTTCCAGATACCTGCGATGGAAACTGCAGTGGGAGAAGTGAGTTCCCATAAAGCTGCTGCATCAGCCGGAATGACTGGCACATTATGCACTCTGCCTTCCTCCTTGCATGTACCTGTCTCATCCTGGAAGGCATTCTGGGCTGCAAGAGGATGGGAAACAAGGTATTACTTGTAATCAGCCAAGAATCCTTGGCAAAAAAAGAACATTGAGTTTTTTGCCTTCAGCCAGCTTTAAACTTTTTTTTTCTTTTTTCCCTTTTTCTTTTGCAGCTGTGTGTCTTCAGGAAGGGACAAGCATTTTTTCCAGGCCTTACATAAAATAAATATAAAGTACTTTCTATTCCCAGCAGTAATAAATGCCCATTCTGAACCAATTTATTATAGTCAGCCTGAAATGAATAGCTTTCTTTTACTGCCAAAATCTTCATTTCTGAAATCAACTCCATATTCTCAATAAGAGATCTTTTTGTTGTAGTGAATTGTTCTGCACGCTCTCATTTGAAATGACATTACTTTTAACTCTGTCCAAATTTTCAGAATTTGGAAAAACACCCAAAAGTGAATTTTTTACTTGTTGCTTTGAGATAACCAGGTGTCACACTGTAGAAGGTTGCTAACCCAGAATAATTGAGTTTCCATGAATACAAGGCACCAGCAAGGGCGAATTGTAGCAGGCAGGGCAAAACTCATCATTAGGTAGCAAGGGACTGTCTAATTGAAATTTGCAAAGTGAAGAATGAATCATGTTTTATGTCCTGGAATGTTGTGAAGCTTTCAAAGGAAAAAAAAAAAAAACCAACCCTGCTCCTTTCAGAATACTATCCACGCTGCTTATGTGACCTAGCAGGCCATCTCCGAGTCAGAGAACATTCAGTATGCGCTGACCTTCTGAAAAAGAAAATTTGTCTTTTTAAGTCTCAATAACTGCATATGGAAGAGGTGGGGAAAAAGCATCTGGTTGTTAGATGAAATGGAGGTTTTGGTCCTTATTAATAATGAAAAGACAACTTCCTTCAACAATTCTTTTTCCAGTGATGTCCCTAAGCTGATATATCACAGCAAGCAATGATGTATTTTCAGACTTATACATTTGATTTAGACATGCTCGTCATTACCAATAAGCCGCAAAAGTAGTGTGACACTGACTCAGTTCACAGTCCTATAATTTACCTGAAGTACTAAATTAATAATAATTGCTCCTCAATTGTAATTAGGAACTTAAGAGAGCTGTTGCATTAGTATTTCTAGTCTGATGGCCTATTTTCTCCTTCCTTTCAGAAGTGCAAGTGTCCCTGTAGGTAGGTAATGAAGCATACAGGAACTTGGCATCATTATAGGGATACTGAGGCAACGTTCCCGGGGCTTCTGTTATCCTAGTGTTTTTTTACAGTTTTCTTATCTCAGAAAGCCCTCTTGCAACAGGATTAACCTCTTTACAGAGGAATGACTGTCTTGAGCCAGAAGAAATGTCCCTCTGATGAACATGCCTCATCCCCAGTAGTGGGCAAGAGTGGATGCTGAGGGAGGAATACTAGAACAGGGCAATGGGACAGCAGTGCTTTCCCAGAACACTCTCCCAGACTCCAGTATTTTACAGCTCAAGGATTTATTCTGCCAAAAGTGATATGCTTACATTTAATAGTCCTTGGGGATTCCACTGATTTCCTAATGGCTTTTTGAACTCATGATAGCTTTTAACAATCACGGCATGTCATGTCACGGAGCTCCATAGCTCAACTGTCTACCACAGAGAGATGCACTTCCTTTAGTTTCTTTTGCATAAGCCTATCAATTGTTTCATCTGGCCCCTTGCTCTTGTACTGGAAGAAATAGAGAACTGCATCTTTTCCAAGATGGTAACAGCGTGTTCCCATGTTTGCTCCACTGTTTCTTTTCTAAACAGAGTCTCCTAGGTTCACCTGTTCCTTGTAGAGAATGATTCTATATCTTTGATCATCCTTGTTACCCCTCTCTGAAGTTTTTCCATCTTTAGGACATTTTTTTTTGACAAGGGAAGGGTGCGTGGAAGAGGCAGATTTTCAAAACTATGCATGTTATCTTGGATTTACACAGTAGGATAAAATATTTCTGTTAAAAGCCCAAGATTTCACTTCAGAGTACTAGTAGCCAGCTCACAGCCCAGTAGGTTTTAAATTTCCAGCTCATTCCCTTGTCAGCAATGAAATTGAAATTCTGTTTGCTTACTCCAGAAGAGCACCATGGCAGTCAAGTCTTCCCACATGCTTTTGGAGTCATGTGCAGAGAGGATATAATCAATACTGTTGGTGTCTTTAGTAATACCTCCCTGAGGTTTGTGCTACGCACTGCTCAGTCAAGAAGAAGGAATAATTGTTCCAGATGTTCACAAGTCAATGTTATCAGTGGTGTAACAGCACTGAAACCAACAGTGACCTGATAAGATAAGTTGCATTTAAAGGAAATGCTAGCTTCGCATGGGGAAAATAAAGCTTCTGCTCAGAATCTAAAGGCTTTCAGATTATTTCAGCTTTATTTCATTTTGTAAAGTTTACATGGTCCCTGATTAGCAGCAGCACTTTCTGCTTAATTTAACTTGTTTTTATCACACAATCCTATCAGTTTAAAAATTTCAGTATCTGAACTGACGTGCCCCTAACAATTAACTGTCTGCTTATATTTATTTTCTGCAAAAAAAAATATAAATTATGGTAAATTATGTTTTCTGGGAGGTGTTATATTTCTGCCTCAAACCTTAAGTGGCAAGAAGCTGGAGCTTACACATTGACTCACTGTCATTCCTAATGATATTCCATGTCTACAAATTATTCTCTTCTGCGGATCAGCCGGCAGTCACACATGAGTTCAATGAGAGCTGCCAAGCTTAACAAAATAACTTTTCCTTTCTCTCCAAAATATGTTCAAAATCAAGCTGGATGGGACTATAGCCCAAACCAACCAATTTTAAGCACTTCTAGTATCCTATTGAACTGGCTGTTTTCATTTGTTCCCTGTGTTCCCTGACAATGTCGAGTTTGTCATATTTTTGTGTAGACAGCTTCTGGTGGTTTCTGGGGGCACTGGGGGTTTTTTTTGGTATTCTTGTTTTAATGTGAATGTAACAAAGTTCAGAATGGCTTTCAAAATTAAATTCTGCTGTTCCATATTCATTATCTCACAATACTTACAGCCCAATTTCCTCAATTGTAATGTAAAGATAATTTTCCCTGACTGGAAGCCCTGTAAACACATGCAAGGATGTGTGGGTCACTGCATAGCCATGTTCTCGGAAACACACTCTCAGTAGCACTGAGCAGGACAACTGGCAACCCTTTTAACTGCCTTCATACCTTTAAGGAACTTTAAGGATTATTATCCCTGTATAAAAATTAAATATAATTCATTATGTTTGAATACTAATGTTATTTATAATACTGTGACACACTGGAGAAAGACATTAGAATAAAAATACCTCATCTCTTACTTTGAATTATCATTTAAAAATACTAATGTAAAGAACCATAAAGCTAAACAGTGGTACCTTTACTACATAATTTATGTCCTTCAGCCAAAGATTTGGGCTGTGGATAGAAACAAGTAAAACTCTACCAAAAAAAAAAAAAAAAGAGGTTTTAAGAAGAAATACTGTAACTCTGGGCAATAAGTTTCCATTAGGCTCAGTGAGTGAAAGATTCTTCTTTTCACCTTGCAGACTGTTGCTACTCAAGGCATTGCTACTCAAACCCTGAAGCGGTCTCCGTTGTATAATTGAAGAAGAGAAGGTACTAGCCAAAAAATATTTCCATGGGGAGAGCTATTGTGTGTTTTTCATCCAAAATATTTTTTTTCAAACAAAGGATAATTCCATTCAATAAATTTAAATAACAGTAGGAAAATTCTATTTCACATTACTTTTAATGAAACATAGATCTTATATTTTTTTAAAAATTGAAAAACTAGAATGTTATTACAATTTTTGTCTAAAAAATAATCTGATTTGATCAACGTTACCCAATGTGCAGCTAACAGTAAAAAACTCAGCTAAATTACTGTGCAATTTACCAACTTTAGTTCAGCAAATAAAAAAATTCAGACTCTGTTACTCAAATTTCAAAGTGGAATTGTAGGTTACAGCTTTGGAGGCTTCTCGCCAGAATGCACAAAATAATTATGTTCTTTAAACCCTATGAACAGTGCACTTGGGGCATAAGCAACTCTGACACCACCACCTGGGAGCAATACTCTGTTCAAAGGGCCACTCTCTTAAACCCCAAAGGTTTTTTTCATGGTAATTGTTGACACCTACATTTTGGCTGACAGTCTCTGTTATGAGCATCATAATGACAAACATTTCTACACCGTATCACTTTCCCAAATGCTAATGTCCAGTAATGCCCTGGTGTTATTGGGTAGGAAGTCCCAAAATCCTGAACTGTACCTTACCAACATCCTTCCTGCCTCAGGAAGCATTGGCCAGTTTTATGTATGAGTTCCAACATTTAATCCAGTGATAGCAATTTAAGTGACAATCTCCAATCCAAGTTTCTTCTTTGACAGCTTTGCCTTATCAAGTGCAAAACTACATCTGAGTTCTCTTTCACATCAACTATTCACAATGGATTCTTGGGACGAGATAACCGCTACACTGTTGTATTGGTTTTGGCAGGGACAGAGTTAATTTTCTTCATAGCAGCTTGTATGGTGATATGTTTTGGATTTATGATGAAAAAAATATTGATAACACACCAACATTTTACCGGTTGCACAGCATTAAGTCTTTTCTGTGTCTCATGCTGCCCCAGCACATGAGTAGTCTGGAGTGCACAGTCTGGGAGAGGACACAGCCAGGACAGCTGACCCAAAGGGTTATCCCATACTGTATGACGTGCTCAGCAAGAAAAGATGGGGGAAAGAAGGAGCAAGGGGGGACATTCAGAGTGATGGTTGCACAAGCAGCTTTTGCTTTACCTATTAAACTGCCTTTATCTCAACCCGCAGGTTTTCTCACTTTTCCCTTTCTCATTCTCCCCCCTCCCATTGCACTGGGGGCGAGTGAGCAAGCAACTGTGCGGGGCAGAGATGCCCACTGGGGTTCACCAGCAACACCTATCGTTGAGAATTATCATGTCTTTTCCTTGAGAATATAAACCTCTTTTAACAGCCAATTTTCCTACTCAATTCTGACTTTGTGTGGCGTTGCAGTGACCAGTGAAGTCCTACATAGGCTACTCAGATGAAGCATCTTTCTGGAAATCATCTCCCTATTCAGAAACAGATGCAAGAAGAAAACTTTTAAATTATTCTCCCCTTGGGCCTCTACTGCTCTTTTTGGAGCATAAGACCTAAGCATAAGATTATCATTTGAACATTGGAGACAGGTAGCTAAATGTGACCTACCCTTAAAATCCGCATTAGAGAAAACAGATTGTTGAAGACAAAAGAGCTCAAGTGTTTTAGATTATCTCAGTAGTCTTTAAATGACAGCAGAATATAGCATCTCTTTTTTCCTAAATGTGAACTTAAAAAGTGAGAAATTTTTCAGTTCTTTCAGATAGTACATTAAGGTCAAGTTCACCTAGAATGCATCGGGAAAAGAAAGACAGAAAGGTACGTGGCGCAGAAGAGTAGTAGATTTACCAAATCACCCTAGAATACACTGAACTAATGGAAAATAAGCCATAAACTCACCTCATTTAATCCAGAAGAGCCATGATGGGAGAGAGGACTGGCTGGCTGAATGTTTCAGAAACACGCTGAACATTTACACTTCCTACCATCTTCCCCTTTCAGATTAAGAGAAAACTGTAGAGAAATGAAATAATGATCATGAATAGAACAAAGAAAAGGTGATAAAACTAAAATGCATAGTGTTAGTGCATTATAAAAGTGTTCATTAGCACCTTTAATATCCATTAGAGATTTGCTAATGTCGGAGATCACACAACAAGATTATACTCCTTTTTCAACTCATTTGACAAGAAACACATTAATAAATGAGCATTCAGGTCAAGCGATTTGTCCATCAAAGAGTAAAATTATACATTATTTCCTGAATTGTGCAAAATACATAGATGCATTATGAGAAGTCTGTGAAGTGACCCTTCTAAAATGCTTTAACTGCCCAAACAGTTACCGTGCAATTTGCTGCAAGCTAAATTCACTGAGTCATCCTTCAGCTGTCTAATAGAAGAGATAATGCACTGTACCAGGGGTTAATCTGGCTAACATGCCTCTTTGGCATCTTCAAGCCTTGAAAAGAAATTATAAAGATCAAACTTTAAAAAGTTATCTGTTGCAAGATTTTGTTTTCTCTAATAAAGCAAACTAAAAAGATCTTAATTAAAGATAATAAAGATTAAAATATTAAAATATTTTGATAATAAAGATTTTTTTAAAAAATGCCTCTGCAATACTTGTTATATTCTTTGAGAATTAGATAAAATATTCATCAGAGAAAGGTAAGTAGAAAGTCCTCGGTAACAGTATAAGACACACCAAAGCTGACAAGTCCTAACAGCTCTAGTGGTGGCTTTGTCCTGCTGAAGCTTGCCATTTAGGCTAGAAATAATCTTACTCTTCCTTTTAGAGCTGCACTAATTGTCATTACCCAGCAAGGTATCAACAGCTGAGCCTGAGGGCAGTAAGGAAGGGGCAGAGGGGAAAGAGGGAATTTTTTGCATTGTACATTACTGAGCCAAGTTAGAGCTAAGGCTTGTTATTCCATGATACCAGCAAAAGTCTAAGCCCTATATTCTGCAAACTGAGAAAGCCAAAAACCTTTCTGAAAACTGTTTGATTCTAATTAAATAGTAGATAGGATTAGCAATCTCTGTGGGTGTATCAGATACAGTAAATGAGGTTATATGTGGAAGTGCCAGTTCTGAGAAGATGGCAAAGCAATAGCCGGTTTTGTTGTCTTATCACACAGGTTAGTTCTTATTCATACTTGCTCATTCTTCTGTTACAGTGTTGGTTTGGACATTATGAATTAGTCCTCTGTTATTTAAAGTATCAGATCCCATCTGGATTTCAATTATTCTTTCAGTAAGCAATTTTTTTTTTCCTAAATTATCATCCTCAATCTTTTGATCTGCTGCAACAACCAAAATTACTAGCGAGACTGTCAGGAAAGAGGTATAACTTTTTAAAAATTATTAAAATGAACCACATCAAGATCATTTCAGATTTTTATGGAAGTTTTTTTACAAGATACGTTATGGGTTCCTCTCTATATGTATTGAATGAATGAGAAGGAAAGAAAATAGAGCCTGAGGTCACTGAGGGAAACATTGAAAGTTATTCTACCACAACAAAGTAGACTGCCCTAAGAAAGGGAATAATCTTTCTTCTTTAAAGAAGTCATTAAGAACTAGCCTTCATTTTCCTTGGGGCCATTTCCAAGTGTTGCTAACCACCAAACACGATTATTTAAAAAAAAAAAATACTGGGTAACCATACTATTATTGGAGTAAAAGTAAGCTTCCAATTTTTTCTAAGATCTTATTATTCTATCTATTATTCATAGACAATGAACACTCCAGAGCAGCTACCCCTGTTTACCAGTTCCTGATGAATGAGCAAGATATTCAGATGCCAGTGATTAATTTTCAGTTAGTACAGTACTGCAGTAAGTATCAGTCAAACCAGGTTAGTATGTCAGACAGCACACTGGAGAAGACTATATCACCTCTTCCTTATTTTTCAGATATATAATACTTTAGGATGTTGTAAGAACAAACTTTGTTTACATATTCTCAAAACAACAATGCTTTGGAGTGAATGGTTAGCTATGCACCAGACATTTCAATATCAGGCACAGATTTCAGGCATAGCTCTGTACATTGGCTGTGGCCACCACTGAGCAGTGGGAGTAACACATTTCCCACTGCTGGAAAAGCAGGACCATTAGACACTTTATCTTCCCTGACAGTTTCTGGCAAAGAGGAGGAATTGTAAAAGGAGGATTCCAAAGATAATGAAATACCAGGACACCTGGCAGGAACCTAAAGGTTGCTGGAAGATTCACGAATGACTGTGAGTATGTAGGTTAGCACAAAGGTGGGGAAAGCAGCCTTTCTCCAGCTACAGAACAGTGAGATGGTGAAATGCTGGTAAGGTAGTCAGCATGGGTCTATGAAGGCTTCATAGGTTAGCTGAACCCTAAATGTGAAAGACCAAAACTTGAGATTCCTCATATAATTTCTCCCTGACTGTGAACCAAATAATCAAAAAAAAAAATTAGTCTGTACTGATCTTCAACAGTTTTAAGTAAATTTTTAAAGTTTTGTATACATGACCTTCATTGAGTTCCAAAACATTTATGGATGAGAAAACTAATTCTTAATATTAGAAAATATTTTAGAATGAAAGGGAAGCAAATATGAATATAATTGTAGCATCTATTCTAACACCAATTTAATTGCTCAGGAACTTAAATAACCTAGCAATCAATCTGCTATTTTCCCAAGCATTGCAAAAAGCCAAAAAAAAAGAAGGAATAGCACCTTTCTCAGAAATCTGAGAAGACTTTCAATGTTAAAAATGGATTTTTAACAAAGAATCCTTTTGGTTTTCTGGCACACATTTTTCCTTTCAAAAGAGCTGGAATTTGAGAACTCATATAGGAGTCATTTAAATTATTAAAAAAGACAAAAGGCAAAAAAAAGAAAAAGACAAAGAACAATTACATTTCCTTAAGATACACTGAAAAGCAGTTTTATAACATTTTGAAAAGTCCTGATAATACAATGGAGTCAACAAGATCAAACATTGTGCCACTCCTCAGCAAATGACATTCATACCACCATTGGACTTCCATCTATCAAAAAAAAATGTAATCCTGCTACAGTAGGAAAAACCCACAGAAGACCTAAGTGTCTCTTACATGAGATCTTCACAATTTTTTAAGGGCAAGATACTTATGGTGAAAAAGCTGATGAAGGAGCTCTCCAGAAAGGAAACTTGTACTTCTTTAAAAAAAAAAAAAAAAATTTCAATTTTATCATGTAAGAACTGTGAACTGCCCAAGCACGGGTCAAATGTGCAGGAAGTTCAAGATGTCAAGCAGCAGCAAAGCTCTCAGCTGATATTTCTGAATTTCCTCAGACTATGTTGTTTAACTGGTGCAAATTCTACAGTATTATAAATCTGCCAGACTGTGTCGGTCCTTGGCCATTTTTCTGTACAACAGGAGATATCCTTTATTGCCTGGGACCGATTGCTTTCTCAACTCCAGACTGTGTATGTGTAGCCCTGGATTCTGAAGAGGGAATTATTCAAAAGGTACTTAGCAACTAAAATGACAGCCAGGTAGAAGACCAACATTGTGTGTCATCTAACGTCAGACTCCCTGTGCTTTCTCCTCATAACGAATGTTTGAGATGATGGGAGGCAACTCTGCATTTCCAAAAACAGTCTTAAAGTTACACAAGTAGCAAAGCATCGTTTCACAGGCTGTAGACTACTCCTGAAATTCCCAAGGTTCTCTCAGAGCATTTCTAAATTGGAATTGGTTAGATGGTGAAACCGCTATATCAAATGCACACTGCTCTGACCCTCACTGTGGCACCTTCATTTTTTCATAGGATTCAAAGACAGAAAATGGATTTTTTGTAGGAAAAATCTTAGTTTGAATGAAGCAATGAAGTGTGAATTATTCAAACTTACCTGGAAAAATTTCAGCTGCGTGTATCTAAGGGAATTACTGACTCCTCCACACAAGTCTAGGTGAAAGCAAAGCATCTGTGTAGGCATAAATTTCCTGTTATCTTTCTCTAGTTCACCACAAGCAGTAAGTTTAGTAGGCTTCTCTATTTCGATTTCATTCTGCACACAACTAGAATGAAAAATGTAACAAAAGTTCCAATTTATGAAGTTAAAGGATAAAATCTATATTTATTCATTTTTTCAGACATTTAGAATTTCAAACTAGGACTCAGTCACTTACCAGGGGATTTGAATGGTAATTTCATACAGGTAAGTTGAAAAGTAGGACCATGAGAATGTTGATGTTTCTTCTTTGACTTAATTTCAAGTCTTTTTCTATTTGTGCTTATAAATGCATTGTAACTCAGTTTCAGACAATGTGGACAAATGCATCTTCACTGAAGTTAGTGTACTTCATCCATTTACCACCAGCTGCAGATCTGCTCCATAATTCACAGTTTTGTTGAAATGTTCTGTACAATGAAGTGAGTAAATAAAATGTATACCCTTGTGCTTAAAACCAGGCTTTGGACAACCAGCAAGAATAGAACTTGTACCAAACCATCTTCAAACCATGGGAATGCAGTTCAGCCCCCACACATCCCTCTTCCAGAACATAAACTGAAACATTTGCCACTTTGTCTCCTAAGCTTCTCCATAGCTTACATAGGACTTACAAAAATTAAGCTTGCCCTCACACACAGAAAACTAACAGGTGTTTGCTATCTTAATGTTAGAACAATGAATGTAGGCTTAAAAATAATTGTCAGCTTTTTACGCAAGACACCTGTTACTCGATTTTCTCCATTTTGACAGGTGACAGTGGGAAAGTTTGTCCAGGCTGCAATTAGCAGGAGGAGATCTAAAAGTGTTAACATTTTAAAAAAAGATCCTTTTTTTCATCGGTGTTTCTAGTAAAGGTAAGGTTTTACCTTTCTAGGAAAAGTAAAAATAAGAGCATTTATTTCCCCATAGATTCCTCTGCTCTGTAGTTAAAACACCAAATTTGGTTGTCATTTATACCAAGAATGTGAGTGTATTACTTTTAAACATAAAGACCTGTAAAAAAGACCCCAAACACCTTATCTAAACTCTTGTCCTCCAGGGCATCAACCCTGATTTTAACTTTAGCATTGACATGCCATGCATTGTCAGTAGGACCCACTTTCAGTGAGATGACAGTCAAGATTTGTTTTTTTCTGAGAAATCTTCAGGTAATTTATAAGTGAAAACAGACGAACTTAAATTAATAAAGACTAAGGTTGCCTTAAAGAATAGGCTGGTCTCAGTATTCTAATAGCAATGACCCAGGAGAAGAACATTTACCTCTACTACTGAAATTCAGTATTCATTCTCACAACATAGTCATGTTTCCAGTTCTAATCAAAAGGAAATACTAGCATCCTTCCTTATAAGGGTGGGCAACTGCCTGATAAGTACTGGAAACAGTAATTATATTCCTGATCTCAATTAATTTCACCTAAAACATGTCAGATTAATCACTAGCTCATGGTTCTCTTACTTACTGTAATTAATGCTGTGCTAGCACCTCAAAATCTAATCCACAACTGGATTTCTCTAATATCTGGTTTTGCACATACAAAAAAACAGAAGACCAGAAAGAGCACCTACAGGCTCTGCAGTTCTCAACTTTAGGACGTAGATACTGTGTACTGGCTAAACAAACAAAACAACTTCATGACCTATTCTTGCTTCTATTATGCCAAGTTATTATCCCCTTCTTCCTTTTATCTGCACAGCCCTGTGCAACAGAAGCAACACAGAAAAGTCAGATTACTTTGCAAAGTTACCACCTAATGTTACAGATTTATTTTCTCCGAATCATTTTCATAATGCGCTCAACAGCTTTAAATGGACCACAAACAGTATTTCTATTATTTGTCTAAGGGATTTATATTACCACTGATGGTTATAAAAATGAAAAGATTTAACTTCATCATCATCTCTTATAAGGCATTATTATAGAAAACATCAGTACCTACAAATGATAGCTATTCAAAGTTAACATTCTGCAAGAGATTTGAGACAAAACGGTTTTATTACACGCATGGGGTGCAACCGTGATGTCTGGAACCCAGTAGGAAGTAGTGGCTTCTGTGTGATGAGTGATGTCGTGTTAGTATGTCCTGAATCAGTAAATAAATACTATAGAGAAAATGAAATACAAATGAAAACATACAGTTATATTAAATAGACAGAAGCTGGTTTTACAGGTTTCACAATGGAAGAAATAGCCTATTACTTTCTCCTTCTGGTAAGCGAGAATTGAGTTTATTGACTGTAATGTTGGCTGTAATATTAGCTGGCTTTGTGACAAACACCTTGTACCTGGATTTCCTCATTGTATTTGTTTTGAGCTAAATGCTTTGGCATCATTGAATTAAAAACACTATCTTTTTTATCCTTCTCCAGTACTCAACCTTACTAAGGTTTTAAATAACTATTAGATCCCATTGGACAGACTAATTTGTTTCATATTACAAATATTAATGAAGAAACTGTACAAACTTGTTTGAAATTTTCTGGAACTCTCTCAAGATGAGGTTTTTCCCCTACTATTGAGTTTTAGCAGCTAAAGTACATGGCTGAGAGATATTAAACCTAAAAGCAATGACTATTCTTCATATATGTGTGTATGTATGTATATGTATCTGTTTACATATAGAATTACAGATTTGTATTCTTTCTACCGATCTAGAACTCTGAGCAAGGAGGAACCCGATCAACAGATGATATAAAATGACCTATGAAGCCAGATGGATGAAGTCCAACTAAATTTTGATTACAATCCAGCTGTACAATACAATTGTTTGTAACAGTTGTACCGCTGACAACACAAATTTGGATAAAAATATTGACAATACAAACATTACCATACCTTTTTTTTTTCCCCTCCGGAAACTAGCAACATACATAGAACAACTAAAATAAAGGAAGAAAAATACAGCAGCATCCTTCCTTATGGGAGGATGAGTAGAGGGATCAGATAAACATCTGTTCTGTAACAACTGCGGGGGGAAGGGGGAGGAAAGAGTAAATTCCAGAGCTGAATTGAACAAGATAGGTTAGTCTGTGATCTACGACGTTGAGAGGTTTCGCGTGAGAATGACGTTCATAATGCACATTGTTTTAGTTGTTGCCAGGTGATGTTTATGGCAAAGGAACATTCCACACCACAGTCGTCACGGTCAGTGATTTGTCCTTACGTCACAAGCAGCAGCTTCTGCCTGACCACATGGGAAATTTTACCACATCACAATTGGCCACATTGGGGCAGCATACAAACCTTGCACGACTGACGTGTCCATGGGCTCTTACATCTCTTGACTTCCCAGTCTTCATATAGCCGTATTGTTATCAAACTAACCCACATCTTCAGAAAATTTGAGTGCCTCCTAGCAATAACCAGGGGAGATATTAAATTTACCTAAACTTTCTATAGTTGGTCCCTAGCCATCATGTGCCAGAGATCAAAGACCACAGAATCTCAGGATTGCTGAGGTGGGCAGGGACCTCTGGAGATCTTCTACGCCAACTTCCTGTGCAAGCAGAGGCACACCTACAGCATGTCACTCAGGTTCATATCCAGTCATGTTTTGATGGATGGATACTCCACAGCTTTTTTGGGCAACCCGGTCCAACTGTTCGACCACCCTCACAGTAAAAACATGGTTTCTTCTGTTCAGATGTATTTCACTTTGTGCTGATTTCCTCTTGCCCTTTCTTTGGATACCACTGAGAAGATCCTGGCTCCCTCCTCTTTACGTCCTCCCATGAGGTATTTATACAGATAGATAATATCCCCCAATCCTTCTCTTCTCCAGACTAAAAAGTTCCTTAGCTCTCTCAGCCTCTCCTCACAGCAGAGATGCTCCAGTCTCTAATTATATCAGCCATACCACATAAGATATCATAAACCTTACAATTTCCACATCGCACAAGGCAACTGAGCCAGATTAACTAGCTTGCTGGAATTTGGAAATACACCAAATTTAGTTTTCTTTTGAAGATATGTTTGGTTCATCAAACAACCTTAAGTCTTACTTTTAATACATTTTGTAGTCTTGTTTTGAGTATAGTAATTGGAAAACAATAGGAAAGTATATACTAATATTGCTATTTATATTGCAATACTGCACCAAGATTCCAGATAAATATTTATGAAGTTCTTATTTGCTGTTTCTTGAAAATATCTAACTAATTTACAAGTTAGCAACAAGAAAAATATTTTTTTAAAAAACATCAGTTTTGCGGATACAGGACTATATATCTGTGGACTTGTGCTTGAAAACAGTGAATATAGCTTATAAACATACCTTTCACTGAATCTACTCGCCAAGACGGCATATGTGAAAAAATGAAGTTTAAAATAGTTTTCAAGTAAAAACTTGACTTTATATATAACCATTTTCATACTCTGAGTATGAAATGCATATTCCTAGTTTGGGCTGTTGTGTTTGTTTTCTTGTTTTTAATTGTCAGTTGATCTTTCTTGGTATAGACATGCCTCTGGAGGCACCGTAGTAAATGGTACCGGCAATGACTCAAGCATGCTGAGCCTAAGGTTTGTATTTAATTTGGAAAAACCTACTTATTTAAAAAAAGAAAAATAGGAAGACTTTCATTTTGAGAACTTTTTTGTTCATAAAGCCACATCTAAAAAAGCAAATTTTGTCATTTGCCTGAAGCTTTAAGAAGGCATTCCACCTTGCCTAGAGTGAATCAGAAAATTCAAAACGGAAGTATTTTGGGGTTTTCTAGTAGGAGAAAAGGGCCAAAATCAGCCTTAGAAATGTTTGTGTTTTATCTGCAGAAGACCTTTAACATTTTTATAAAAACCTGAGTCCAGAGACCTTGTGATTACATTTCTCTAAATTTAAAGCCAATGAAATTTGTTTATCTGCTATAGATTTTAACTTAAAGGTCACATCTGCATATAGTAAAAATGTTCTCAGGTTTGATCAAGACCTTGTTCTGTCTACTCCAGCAGGAGGAAATCTCTTTATGCCCTGTTGGTTGGTGCACGTACAATTGACTGTACCACATAGACTCTTTCAGTGTCCACATAAATTATGCTAGTGAATAAACAATGGAATATGAACAATGATACAGTCATACCAGCAAGATGTATTGATTTTCTGATTTTGCTGTAGATACAGAGAACAAAACATTAATCCCACAGACTTCATGAGGTCCAGGTGAGATGTCATCCAGAAAATCTGCTAAAAGAAGGCAAATTCTGAAACACAGTCTTGTGTATTGATAAGCCATAGCATCTACTTTGAAAGATATCAGTACCAACCACAGTGTAAGACTTTTTTACATCCTTTTGTCTGGATTTAGGTAGATCCTAATTAGATCCACAAGTGTAGGCAGAGACTGCATACTAAAATGAAATATGTAAAGTAAAGATAATCATAGTTCAAGATTTTTTTTTTATAGCAGAGTTAATTTCTTCAGTTTATTTTATGTTCTTGGCAGTTACCCAAGAAAGATACCTTTTCCGGAGAAAACTGAACCTTTAATTTTATTAGGATTTCTTTGCTTTCTCATAAAATTATAAAAGGATTAGCAGCAGTGTCTGGTAAATTAACACCCAAATGTCCCAGTTTTACAGAGCATCAATAATCAGATCTAATCACACTCTAAAACCTGAAACAGAGGGTGCATCTATACTAACATTTTAGAGAAGCTGCACTTTAGAACAAGACTTGTGCTTCCCACCACATACTGCACTTCAGTTGCCATTGTGGAGTAGCCTGGAAGTACCCTCACCACACTTCTTTTGTATAAAACTAAACTCAGAAATAGAGATCAGAAGCATATCAGACTCGAGCTATTTCACATTACCCTTAGGATGATTATAATACAGCTGACAGGTCCTCAGGGCCAACTGTTCCTCTGTACAGACCACTTCTATTAAGCTACACTGCTTGCTAATGGAGACATAGGCTTAAAGAACTTGTCTTTTCCCCTATATACATTTTTTCATCCCAGGGAGACACCTCTTACTCTCATCCCTGCTTTGAACTGAACTGTCACCTGTTCTGCCTGATATTACGAAATACAGCTGCTATTAAAACACTTGTCAGAACCAAGTAGAAGTGTTTCTGATACTATGATAGCTGTAAAAATCTGCAGACAAAAATCTCACTGTTGTGGATGCTCAGGGAGCTGGCTTTTGCAAATGTTTCTGTGTTTTATTAATAATTACAAATTTAGGCAAAGATGCTTCGAAAATTTTTGCAAGCTGAATTCTAATCATTTGCTGTTGCATACAAAGCTATTCTGTTCCATTGTAGTGCTTCATCTCAAAGAGTATCATCTTTGAACTCCTGATGGAAAACAATTTTGCGATTTTCTTTTCTGTAAGACTTCTTGACATAAATAGGTATATAGAAACACTTATTTCAAAAAATCACATTCACTGACCATTTAATTTTGGTATTCTGGACCATACCGAAAGCATGGTCTAATGAAATTCAAATACCGGATGTATCATTTCATGATGAAATTAATTATTGCAATCACCATGAGTGTTTTACCTTTCTAGGTAAGTAATATTATCATGCCTTGCTTTTCCTTCATGAATAGAACAAGAGAGTATAGGATTTTTACCTAGAGTAACTCCTGTGGTGGTTGCTTGTGGGAAAAATATTGATTGATTGAGAAAGATACGCATTTCTAGAGTGGAGTAAGTGAAAACTATTAAGTGGCTGCTATATTTTTCTTTTTCAAGGGAAAGTGTACAGTTTCTACATCAGATGTGAAAAGTAAACTATAGCTCTGTGAAGATTAGCTCTAACAGGGAGAATCTGAATGAACCATTTTTATCTTAGGTTTCAAATCTCCATTGTAGAGGTTCATAAAGAAAAGGTCATTTTGTATTCACAGGCCTCCTATCTTTCAGCAAGAGAACAGCATTCTCAGGTATTATGAAGAAAAATTTGCATTTGCTTTTATAAAGAGCTTTTGCTTTATCTGTGTTTTCCATTCTTTTCAAGACAACATCTCTTAAAGATATCTTGTGAATGCATAATGTTTAAATATATATATTTGTGAAGGGAGAGGATAAGGATGAAAACGTGCTTCATATTTTGTACATAATGGCAATCCATGTTCTTGCTACAATACCCTGAATAATACAGTTCAGTGTCTTTGCAGGTACCAAAGTTCTTGGTTTCTCCCTATAGAAGGATAAAAAGAGGTTCAGTTTATTACTTGCAAGTGTCCCTTCCTTCACAAGCCTCGAAGAGAGGACAGTAGAAAACATTTTTCATTCATTTTTGCTCTGCATAAAAATGAATCCTGGTTGTGCTTCCCTTTTAAAAATTATCATGCTGCAAACAATTACCACGCTGCTTACAAGTTAAATAGGTCTAAGCACAACTGTAACATGAATTTGATACTCTAGAAATTTGATGCCCATTCCTTAGAAGTTCCGATCTGTTTACCTGCAACTTCAGATTTCTATTGATTTCCAATGGCCACGACATCACTCCAGTTCTTTTCCTTACACATCATGTAAATAACCTTAGAGAACTACTATTCCCAAACTCACAGCAGAAAAACAATGAATGTCTGGCTCCACATGTTGTTTTCAGACACCTAATTCCTTCGGCTGTCTTCATGATTAATCTTTCCTTTTTCCTGTTATTGTAAAATATTATTCAAAATATTAAAAAGATTGTCAGTAATGTTTACACATCATGAGGAAAGGTCTGCTTTTTCATCAGGGTGGAGGTGAAGAGTGGAAAAAAAAGACAAGTTCCACTCCTTTCAGCTTCTCAATAAAAAGAAGCATAGAAAAACATCTTTTCCATAACCACAGCTCCCCAGAAAAGACCATAATCTGCTCACTGCTACATATTCTACTTACCTTAATGAGATGCTACCTTATTCCTACCAAAGGCCATGAAAAAGGATGTTGAAATGTCATCCCTCATAAGCTCCAGGCAGTGAAACTGAAATGGAGTACAAGTTTTAGGAAAGCCACTTTTGCTGACTATTATTAGATCCATCTCCATTTAAATGACTTGTGTGTTGGAAAATTATTATTACTACACCAAATGTGTCATGTTCTTTCCACAAATGACATAATATAGTTCAATATAATGAAGTAGTTTAAATCTACCTAGTTTAATCGTCCCTGCTTGTATTACATAACTGTTGTGGTGTAATCAATGGGATATGCTCACTTAACAAAGGCAAATTATCTCAATTGACGTTCTTCTGGCCTTATCAGGCTTAACTACACCTCTAGACAGCGCTATGAGTTTTATTTCAAGGTGTAATATTGACATTTTTTTTTAAATGGCTCTTTGTCCTTAATAAAATATAGCAAAATAAAAGTTTGTCTCAATTTATCACTTACAGTAACCTTGACGAAATGTTTAAACTCAAGAGATAGAACCTGTTGGCATGCGTGTGATGCACTGATGCTGGTTTCTCACGGATATTTAGTGAGATCAATATTGCCTCATGGGCACTTAAAGGATCACAGATTGGACTGGTAAAATCAACTATCTTACATGCTCAGCTGACTTCCGTTATTGGATGTTTCCAAGCACCTAAAGCACCTGAATCAGCATCAGTCCTCTTACGAACTCTAAGTACTCATACCAATATGACTGGAATGGGGAAAAAAGATAGCAAAAGATAAACAAAAGGACTTACCTGAAAATCTACATAGGAAAACAGTATCAAAACACAGAATTTGAAAGCAAACATTACATTTTCAGGCTTTGTCCTATCTACTGGACTATTCTTATACACTCAGAAATGCAAAATAAAGTTTAAAATGTGCACATTCTCATTTAATTTAAGATTGTGGTGAACAGACACGATGCAATTTGTGATAAAGTTCTTCAACTTGAAAGGAGGACCTCTTTCCTAAAGAGCTGCGGAAGATGTGATCTCCACTGGATTAGCCCACCCTCACAAATGCTTCTAGAGCGCGTTATAACAGAGATTCTGTTTCACTCAAACAAGGTCACTCCTGACCTTTTCATAGGTGTGAGACTGTCTATATTTACATTTATATTGATCATAAGTGTTAGTGTAGTTGAATTCAAGTTGCCAATAGCTTTTCTATCGGCCAAGTCATAATCTTAACAATAGTACATGGTGGAGTTACTAAATTATAGCAAAACCCACGAAAACTAGCAACAAACTCCAAGAAAGACAAAGATTATGCTGCACTACCTACAAGTACTTTAGAATTCTCTTTACTACATACGAGGGATTTTAGACCTACATTTTCTCTTTGAATTCATGGCATACAGAATGGCTTAATGCAAACTGAGTCAGAGACAAATGTATTTCAGTAACCTCCTGGGACTTACATAGGTCTGGGCATGACTCTGACTACGTGGCTGCTGGCAAGTTGACTTCAATCGCGGTAATATTTATAGAGAAAACTTTAATTAGGCATTTCATGCAATGGGCAGCATGTAATTGGCATGAACATACCTTCTGTGGAGCAGCCCGAGTAGTCATAAATGAGCATTGCAGTACTACTGAGAGTAATAGATGAATACTGTGTTTTACCAGTACCAAGGCTTATTGACTTGAATAGACCATGATGATAACATTGTTTTAATGAACTGGAGCTGCCAAGGCAAAGTAGAGGACAGTTTGTGTCAAAAAGCTATAGCCCCAACATTTTAGATAATGAGCACAGACTAATTTAAGATGACACAAAATACTCTGCAACGATTCATTTGCAATTGGGCAAACAGAAATATATAGAGAGTTACGTAGGTGTAATTGGAGTTTGATAGTTAACCTTTTTGCAGAATAATCACAATTATACACGCAGATATGATTTGCCACAATGTCCCAAGGGAAGATTGTTACAGTTATTGCCAAACTGACTGTATATTTATAATGCCATCTGACAGTCAGAAACTGGAAGTCAAATGTTGTTTCTCACTCCACAGGACTATGCTTGCTCCATAGGAAGAACTACATTAAACAGATCTTGGGTTTAATAAGCAATTTTGTTTTAAGACATTAAAGGTATAGATTTCTCTTTGTTTCATAATTATATACATACATATGTACACAGGTGTTTATGAAGCTATGTAGATATATAATTATCTATAATTAAGTAATTATAGATGTACATGTGTGTACCATATGTACATACATTCCCATACTCTTAAAAAAAGAGGTTTTTAATTCTGGAGAGCTTGTGAACATTGGTGTATGAACTTTGTGTGATAAGGGAACTACAGTGGAAACGGTGGAATTCTAGATAAGAAAATGCTACCAGTTATAGATACTATGAAAATTTTAATGAAAATGGCATCTCTCCAAGTGTGTACAGGATCCAATAGTAATCAGGTTTGGGCATATCTATCAATTATAGACACTTTAATGTTGTTGGCAGCTAGCAAACTATCATTATTAACATTAATTACATTTAAAATCTTTATTACAGATAAAACAGAAAAATAAATAAATAAATAATGTATAAATCTTACCTTTACCTGTAAAGTTTTCTCTTCAGAATTATTTTCTCTTGGTTTTTTGGGATGTTTTTTGTAGACAACACCAAAGAGGGTAATAAGCGCTCTTATTCAAGGAAAAGTGAGCTGTTCAAGGAAAGATAAGAAAATATTTTGAGCTTTTGTTAGTGGATTTTAATCTTATTTTCCTGGAGATGAAACAAGATAAAAATACCCAAGAAGGGAGAGAAAAGAGCAGTAGAGGTAAAAAACACTGGTGTACAGTGTCTTTAATGACATCTCTGCTGGATAATCAGATACTGGATATTTTGGATATTCTTATGCCTTTCATAGTACTTAATGAAAAGCATTATCTTCATTAATCTTTAACTGTAACAAGATTTTCTTACTGATTTTCTTTCTAGCTTTTGACAAAATAGTTCCTGTCATTTGCTTTTGGTGGCTTGCTCATTTTTCTAAACTTCAAATAGTTATTTCTTCTGATTTCAAGAAGTCCCATGTTTCTTTTTATGACTTTTCAGAAAATAATGGAGGAGTAAAGATTATTCACAGCAAAATGGTGTTTTCTAATTTTAGCAGACCTACAAACCAAATGAGATTTGCCTATTTGCAACTTTGTTTTGATCACAAAACTCAGTCTGGACCAAAATTATGTATGGTCTCCACAGTTGTCTATTCCCTCCTCTGGAACCCCAAGGAGCCTTCCTTTGCCATTTTCTTCCTGTACCATTGCTACTGAGCCTGAAGTGTCCATCTTCTTGCTAGTAGACCAAATTTGACATTGGCCTTGGTGCCCGAGAAAATATTTTGTCAATAGATGAGAAACACAGGCAGTAGTGTGGAAAAATAGGCTAGGTCTTTTGTTTCTGAGAATATTCATTTCAGTGAAATGCACTAGAATTTGGTAAGCACAGAGGGCTTCAGACATAGCTTATTGCTACAGTTGAACCAGCAGCAGTTAAAGGCATAAACAGTTGAGAAATGCTTTCCTACAAAGAACAAAGAGAGCTGAGCATTACTCTAGTATTTGCTGAGAGAAAACTTAGTATCAATGAAGAATTCAAGTAGAAAACAAAACTGGGGCACGAATTTATAACAGAACCAAGTTCATCTGGGTTCAGCTCTAGCCAGCTGTCGTTCATCTATGGGCTGACCTTTTACGTGCTCTAGGCCATTTTGCCAGCAAAACTAGACATACACACTAGAAATACAGCTCCTGCCCGTTGTTCTTTATGCACACAACTTGAACGACATACCTTTTCCCCCTCTGCCCCAATCCACAGTACTTTCTTCAAGCAATACTTATCTTTCAATATCTATCCTTTTACTAGATTTCTTAGTTTATTACTGTCAAGGTGTGAAATCATCTAATTTCAATTATGATGAATTATTAGAGCTTACTACTCAGTCTACTACTTGGTCTTTGTAAATGTCATGGGAAAAAAAAAAATAAGGTACTGAAATTAGAAACATTTGCAGACAAAGCTTTTGCCATACTGAAAAGCACAAGTTCTATTCTTGTTTTAAAGTAAATTTAGAAGACACATTTGTATAGCAACTAGTAGATAGTAAAAATCACAAATTCATCTTACAGTTTTATCCTTTATTCTACAGTTACCAATAAAACATTCACAATATCACATGACTTTTATTTCTTTCTGGTTTTTTTATTTTTTTTCCTGTTGTCACTTTGTTACTCAGGTTACACATATACAAAGTACAGAGACGAAGTTCTAAATAGATAGCAATATAAAGCACTTATTAGAAAGCAATCAAAGTCATACTGTAGAAAGTCCCATACCTCTTTGATGAAGACATTCCAAGTTGAAGTGCTGACAGTGACATGGAGCAATGACAAATCACATTATTCACTGCAGGACAGAATCAGCTGGTTAAATCCCTGATCAGATTTGAAGACAGTCTGGTTTCCCATCATCAGATTCAGTGAAGAGGCAATGTTTACTGCCAAGTTCCTGATTTTAACCCTATCAAGAGACAATGTCAAAGTGTTGACCATCTCACTAAGGGTCTGAAATGGGTGGCTCTATTGGTAAAAAACATGCTTTCATTTATGACACACAATTTGCACAAAGAATGAGCTTATTTGCAGGAAACACAAATCTATTTAAAAAAAAAAAAAAAAAAAAACAACCAAAAAAAACCCAAACAAACCAAAAGAAACAAGAAAAAAAAACAACAAAAAAAACTCGCACCAAAACCAAACCACATCTTTTCTCTACTGCTTTTCCAAATTTTTTCATTAATAGGTGTTTTAAAAGTTTTCATTAGCACTTTACCATTGCCTATTCCTGCAAGGAACTGCTGGCAATAATTTGCCACGTAATTTGAAATTAAGGTCCAAGTTTTGACAGCAGTCTCTTCTTTAAGGACAATTATTTCCTTTCTCCTGTGAGCTGCTAAATAAACACTCTTTTTCCTTTTTCATCCAAGTTTTAGTTTGAGCTAACAATGTCTAAGGCAGCATTTTTTTTGCTTGTATCATGCACAAGCATTCTTCTTTTCCATTTTTTTCATGGTACCCGATTGGCATGAGAGGAATTTTACTTCCATAAGGTCTCTGGGAGTATTATTTACCAATACCATTGTCAGTCTTGCAGTTATAATCTTCTAATCATTATTTTTAATCATTGAAAGCAAGCAGGCACACAGAAATATGCATTTCAATGGAGTCTGTTCTCTTTTTTTCTATCAGTTGTCTTTATCTGTATGCTGGTACATAGACACTTATAAATGAGTCTGCGTGGAAGCAATTGGTCTTTGACTGATGCTCAGATGCAGCAAAGATACTGCTGCATAATCAGAGAGAGAGAGAGAAGAGTTTTGCCCTCCTAAACTTGCGACAGGCAAAGGGAATTCACAGCTGAGGAGAGCTAAATGCAGCTCTTATCTCAGTCAGAAGCACTCTCTTTTCTAAACTGCCTGACTGAGCTTCACCATACCAGTAAGTTTCAGGTAACTATATCCCAAAATTAAAGCTCAGTTATTGCAGCTGCAATTTGAAGACTGGCTCTGCAGTCCCAAGTCAACAACAGAGTGGGCACTATGAGGAGTGGCAGAGATAACTGAAAAGCTGAAAAAAACCAAGAACAAACAGATCAGGTTTCAAGCCCAGCATGTTTACCTGGGTCAAGGCATTTGAAGTGGGCTGAAGAGAACACTTTCATTACTATTTTTCAGAGTCCTTCCTCTGTTCTTGCTTACTTTAATCCTTAAGACTGTCACATCAGCATAAATTAAAGCTCCTGAAAAACAAATGCAGAGCTAGGAGTCTGCAGTATCACCCCGTCTCCCCTGACACTCCTTTCTTAAATAGGAGTGGCCAGTATTATCTGCTGACATTTCATAAACAGGCCAGAGCAACAGAACCAGAGGTGAAAACCAGAAAAGGCACCTTTCTGCTGTGCTGAAATACTGTGGTCCTCTGACATTCTGGTTTTTGAAAATATATCTGAGAACAAGATTTGTAGAGCTACACACATACATCATCAGTCAAGGAATTGATTTTGTACCAACAGAAATTAAGTCTTGGTGATTTCAGACAGCTTCAAGATTAAAGAGATACAATTTGAGGTCACAATTTTGGATTTCAGCACTAAATGTCTGCGTGAATCCTGCTTCAGGTGTCTTAATCCTTTACAACGTCTGGTCCCTGATCCTATTAGCCTTGCCAAGACCTGGCAAACTTGCACCAGTGTAAGGATAGTTCTTTTTGCCACCTTTCTAATCAGAAGAGTAAAGCATTTTTATTAAAGAAAATCTATCTTAGTCTGCCAACCAAATAGTCAGCAGAACACAAATGGAGACAGAGACAGAAAATAAATGTGGCTGGGGAAGGAAAAGGAGACACAAGTGAGAAAGAGAAAAGAAGGAACCCATATTACACATTCAAATCTAATATTGTTCAACAGTGGAAATACCTCTCTTTGACTTATTTTGATCAGGATGTCTTTCAGAACGAGGTTGATGAAGGCCTGCTGTGTGTTGTGATGATCAGAGATGGTGAGAGTGGCAGCTAGAAATGCAAAATTCACTGTCTTTGGTTCACCCATCCCCATAGCTTCATCATTAAGTGAAGGTCTACAAGCGGTAGAAAGCCTATTATTTTGTTCCTCAAAAGAGTTTTGATATGTGTATGTGTAGTTGTTCTTCTTGCTCATCTGACAAAATTCTAAATACAGACTTCTGAATGTGCAGATTTAGTCCATCTTTAAAAGGTTGTTGAATATTAACATATGTCTATTGAGCTAAGTTGGATCTTTGTTTCCTAGGACTACTCACCAATATTCCACAAATTTCTGAGCATCTAAGCTAATATTTCTACCATTTAGTAACTTGAACTGCTGCAGAGTATTACAATGGAGTCCCCATAGTTCATGGCAGAGACCCTTGACTATTTTTCCAAGAGAAAACACAGGGGCAATAAAAAAAAGGACACCTTTCCGTTATAAAACCAGCTGGAAGACGGCAAGCTTCCCTAGACAGAAAAGAACAAGACATTGGAGAGAAAAATTAGATTTTCGTCTTACACTAGATTGTTGAGACTAATGTAAATCAGAATATGGAAGTCTGGTTAGAGGTCAGCTGGGAGCTCAATGGGTAGTATTTTTGCTTCAAATCAGTTTTATGGCTGAGAAAAAGGCATAATAAACTACCAAAAAAAAAAGGGTGCTCGTTCATTTGAGACCTTTTTTTTATAACTGCAGTTACAGAGGTTTTAGGAAATAACCATTTTGCACGCATGCAAAAAGCTCTCAGGCAGATTTAATCAACTTGAGCACCTCAGGAAGCAGCTCTGGGCCCTGGTAAAGTTGATGAGACCACTTATCTTTCTGAAATGGTGTATTTCAGTCTTTATAGACCAAATTCTATTCAACCCTCCTGCAGCAGCTGTGCTCAACCTCAAAGGCCTCTTCGTCTTTCATTTGGAGCTCCTGTTTGAAATTGTCTGGTCTACCTGCATAGCTTAGTATTCCTCCAGATCATAACACTGCTTAACGTAATGCGTTGCGATGCAAATGTCAGCTTGAATCACTGGTAAAAACAAATGACACATTTTGGGACAGCCTAGGAATTAGAAATGGTAAATAAATATTCTGCTGTCAGCATGTCTTTACATCAGGCTGATCAACAGCCAGCTGATCTGGCCTTTCCCTGCTGGTGTACTCTGAACAGCAGCAATTTTGCTTTCACGTTTTAATAAGACTAGCAAACATCATCAAGGGGGCTAGGGCTTTGAAATGGTAAATATTCAGTCTCATGAAAGATGTTAGCCTTGGATAAAACAAGATGAATATCATGCATCTATAGGGACAAATCAAAACAATGTGGTCTGAAAAAATGATTTAGGTGTTAGAAATAGTATTCTTCTTGCCAAAGAAAAATTTAGTTAGTTACTGGACTCCATTGCAATGTTTTGTTAGCAGTAGATTTACTTTAACTTGGCCATTCTTAACATCACTCAAGCAGTTAGAATAATTTAATAGTATGAAAAACAAACATAAATTGACCAGAGGAATGTAGCTTACTGACTGTCAGAAATTGCCTCTAAACTTTGAGGCTTACTTGCAGAAACTGTAATTCATCACTGATTTAAATCAATGGTAGTACACTGAGACTCAGTGAAGATGAGCTATTTTGTGATCAACAACTATGCTTTTAGACTGCAACTCTCATCCATGAAGATGAATGGGCAAATTTTAACCTCCTGTACTGTTTCTACAGCCATCCTTGGGTCCTGAAGGACTTCAAGATGGAGAGTGGTCTTCTCAGTACAGTCATACCATATGATATTTCTCCCCTGACTGTTTCATAGTACAAGTAAAATGTTTCAAGTTTCAAAACACTTTCACAAAGTTTAATTCTCAAAGTAAATTTCAGGCATAGCTAGTAATTTGTGCAAGATTGTCCATTGGGAAGAGAGCAGGGTCCAACAGACCCACCACAGGACACGGCTGCACCCATCAGACAAGCTGATGGCATCTCTGTGAAAATGTATTTTTAAAAGAGCAGAAAACTCCACACAGGCAGTGGAACAGAGAATAAAAGAGTGAGAAATAGCAGTGAGAACACCAAGACCAGAAGAGAAGGAGAAGGTGGAGGTGCTCCATGGTGGAGCAGGTAATCCTGAAGAACTGGAGCCCTTGGAGAGCCCAAGAGGGAGCAGAGGAAAATGTAAGGAGGAAGAAGAAGCAATGAGGAACCACCATTTCCTGATGGTAACCAACCACTCCCCACCCTCCTGCACTTGGTGGTGGAGTAGAATAGTCTGGAGTGGAGTGAGGATGAGCCTGGGAAAGGAAGAAGGAAAGGCATTGTTTTAATGTTTTTCTTTTTGTTTCCCCTACCCAAATCAGTAATAAAATGTGTATTTTAATTTGCAATAAATTAATTTTACCCAGGTATAGTATGTTTTGCCTGTGATGGTAATTGACAAGGGAACTCCTTGTGTTTATCTTGGCCCATGAGCTTTCTCACTCCTTTTCTTGCTATTTTTTCACCCTTCAGCTGGCTGAGGAGGGGAGAGTAAACAAGCAGGAAGGTGGATGATTAGCTTCTGGCCAAGGCTAACCTACCATAGACACAATCATCTTTTAAGAGGTAATAGAAACAGAGGAGGGCATTTTACCTGACATCCAAGAATAACCAGATACTTAACCACAGCAAAGGAAAATAATTTCAAAGGGGCTTACTAGCCCTTCCACAATATAGGTACCAGAAATATCATGTCAGGAAGACTGTTCTGCAGATCAATAACAAAGGTTGGCCATACTGCGATGACAAGAGCTGTCGCTTTCCAAAAGAATATCCTCACAGCTTGATTCACTTGTCTAAATGTCACCAAACCTAAATTTCTGTGTTTTGTTTTGTTTCCTTGCTTTGGTCTTATAAAAACTCCTGACAGAGATATGGGAACAATCTGCTAATGTCAGATGTCTCCATTGTAGGATTGCAGCAGTTCTCTAAAGGTCCCGTTTCCAGATGTACAGAATGTTCTTCTTTCTACCTCAGAAAGAGTGAGATTGTTTTTCTAGCACAGCCCAAAGAACAGGATAGTACACATACCAAATCCCCTCTGGATGGCACTCTGGCTTAGAAACATCTTTTGCTGACCAGAGGGTAATTTAGTAAATTTATGACTCAGCCATCCTGGCTACTAAGTAGAAGCAGTCCCAAGCCACTGCAGTCTGCTTTGTCTCTGACAAACAGATCTTCTACTATTGTGATTAAAAAATGATTTGTTAAGAAGGCATTTCAGTAGAATTTCTTAAACTATCTTGACAAAGAGAAGCCTCAGCAGCAGTTCAGATTCTTTCCCTTCAGGTATGTCTTTAAAGAACTTTTTTACTTTCCCAAAGGTTTAAACAACCGAATCAGGAAAAAAAATTCATAATGTGATCAAGATTTAGCTTAAACCACTTGGTAATATCCAGCAGAACTGTACACAAGATTATCCAAACCCCACTGCTTCAATTACAAAGAAAGACTTGCTTAATATTTTCATTATATTTCCATATTTTCATTTGTCTGTTTACTCTGCGAACTGCAGAATTTAAAAAAAAAAAATCATCTACAGCCTACAGAGAGACTGTAATTCAACTTAAGTTCAAAGCAAACTCCATAAGATCCAAAACAGTTCTCCCTGACTCCTTTATTTATCATCTTCAGTACAAGCCAAAGGTCTAACCCAACTGATGCTTTCATTCTGGTCCTACACAATGGATTATTATGGTTATTAATGGTTATTGCCTAGAAACACAGCTCCAAACAAGAGCTGGTAATTCTGGATGAGCTTAGCTCTCCACAGAGGCACAAGCCATTTCTGAGCAGCCAACAGTATACGTCCTCCAAGGCTCTGCTGTTTGGAGGTGAGATGTGGGGGAGAATAATTTGTTGTTTTAAAGCTGATTCAACTAAATCACTTCCAACTTATCACTGTTTTAAGTTCTATAACATGATCCATGAAGACAGATCCCTGGGCTCTCAAGTTTCAAAAAGATTTCTGAAAATCTCTGAGAGAAACCTACATTTCATGTAGAAATGTCATTAAAAGATGTTAACACAACTGTTACCAGCTATCTACACAGCAGGAGGAGTCGTCAGGCTTCAATAGCTTCCTACTAAGGAGAAATCTCTGGTAAATCTGTGGGGTCTCCTTCATATACAGCTATGAATCTGCTAATTCCACTAATTGTGTCAGTGGAATACAGCTATTTTGGAAGGAAACACTTTTAGGAGGAAGCACATGTAGATCGTAAATTCTGAGAATAACATCCAGTAATGGAGAGAATACCAGGAAATTAACACTGGCATCAAGATTATATACATTGTCTACAGTATTTGCCACGCAAAAATAATTGAATCTTCAAATTCTTGTAGAAGTCTTTGCTGCATTTCTATTTTCTGTTCTTGTAGTTGTTAATAAAACAAGAAAAGATAGTTGACAAATGAAGTCAACTCTGCCCTACGCTTCTCAGCCTATAATTCAAATGGTCAACTAAACGTATGAGACTGGTGAAACAAAGAACATAAGATAATCTGTATTCATGGAAGCACTACAGCCTGCAGCTGGATTTACAACTTATCTAAGAGAGCTGAACGCTCACTGTTCACCGTTTTGAGGAAGTGCTTTCCCATCACACACTTGTTGCTGCATGTGCAGTTAATAAACATATGGTACACATTTTTGTACCATAAGCTTTGACAATGTCTCAAAACGAGGGGCTTCCTCCTTTCCCACCTCTAAGTTCTGGTAAGAGCTCCGCTCAAATTTAAGTCTGAATACAAGAAGTGTAACATGAACAGGAGTTTTAAAAGTATTGAGAGGCAATTCAGAAGGAAAGAATTGGTCCCATGTGAATATACAAGGCTAATTAAAATACTGGAACTAGAGGTTTTCGCTCAACTAGACCACTGATTAATCTGATAAAAGAATATTGTGCTCATCATCAGCATTGAAGAGCTCTCAGAGAACACAAAGAGTTCCAAACACAATTCAAAGCTCAAAGAAAGATGCCTCTGAAAAAGAGCTCTTTTAGCTTATCATAAAGAGGATTACATTATATGATGGAATAAAATGTCAAGTTCCTTTCCAGGTAGAATGTATTGGCTACTCACAGGTTCTTTAGTTCTTTAGATAAAAATATTGCAAATACACTGACTAGTACTTAAACCACAGCATTCAGAGAGAAAGCAAGCAACAATGAAAAAACAGTGAGAAAAACTAACCTTTTTTCTACATTACAAAGTTAAATGTTCACATCTCCATTTTCTGAGTTCTCAGTCACGAACAGATACCCTTTTGAAAGCCTGAAGCAGTCAGACTTATGCTTTTTGGATTTTGTATTCCTATATGAAATGTACTGCTTTATGATATAGAGTAGGCCATACCAGATAATCTTCTGGAATCTCCTCAATATCCTCAGACAGCAATAAGAGCAACATCTCTATGTTCTGGAAAGCAGTAACTAAAAGAACATAAACCTTTCAGCAGTAGGTGTTATTTTCAGTCTCAAATGAAAAGCAGTCCTCACCAGTTATTTACCCATGTTATTCATTGACTCTAGATTTTATCTCCTTAAAGCATCCTTCTTAAGCAACTTCCTTCTTCATTAAACTAAAAGTGATTTGTCCAGCTGCCCTAGAACAGTGAGTATACATTTATGGCATTTCCACCTTGAAAAAGAAAATAATGTTCATTGTAAAAGAAAAAAAAAAAAAAAGAAAGAAAAAAAAGAAGATACAGACTTTCTTGAAAAAAAATGTCACGGTCTTGCTACAAAGTTAAGGACTCCATCTTAAAAACAAGTCATGTAATTAGTCTTTACTTCTAAACTGAATCAGAAAGGAAATATGTGCAGCCTTTTTTCCTATACCTCAAATACCTCTCTGCTTCAAGTCAGGCCAGAACTTCATTTTCTCAAGACTCTTCACGGCTTTGAAGTAGAAAATACTGGATACAGCTTTCATTTTCTGAGTCCTGAGTTTATAGTTAGGCAGTTGTTCAACTTCATCACTTTCAGAAGGCATCTTCTCAAAACCTTGTTGATAAATGTAACTTAGTATACACTGTAAATAAAAGAAAACATTTTTAAACAGTGAGACCCAGTAACTTTTTAAACAGAAGTTTTTACACAGTTGATCTTCTAGTGCATTCCCTGTTTATTAAGAAAATTGGTATAAATTATAGGCCCTGATAATCTCCTTCCCCTTCATTAATGAAAGGCTAATTCCTCAGTTATGTAATTGACAGGAAAAAAATTTCCTAGTAGCAAAAACTATTGCTACTGGTGTTTTCAAGTAGGTCCAACTCTTGACCTTGTGTCACTTTCTTCAGATGACCCTTTCCACGGGCCTCCATGCACCTTCTCATGGTGCACAGGACTGTGGGAACAGAGATCCCTTGGGTGACTGCATGAGTGGGTGACTACATGAGTGAGTGGGTACCACTCCTCCAAGCAAACGGACCAGCTGCTGTCCCAGGAACACCACAGTTACATTGCCACAGCGCTACAGTCTTAGCTTTAATGTAGAGCGACCATCCCTAGTTCTATTGTTTGCTATGTCAGCAGTAATTTGAGGGGCTGTGTGGTGTATAGACCTACTAGCACCACCTATAACTGAAATTAGTGAAATTCTTGTCAAACACTGAGATCAAAACTGACAAATAATAAAAAGTCATATTTGACAGTGTTTTTTTACTTCATAAGACATTTCTAAACAAGATAGAAGGACAGACCTGTATTTGAAGTAACTAAAATTCATCAATGAAAATTCAACAATGAAATTTTTGAGACTAATTTATTTGTTAATGAGGAAGCTCTGAAGATATTTTTACTTCATTCCTTCCTTCCTTTCCTCACATCCCTTCATTCCCCAGCATTTGAAAGCAAACGTTTGAAACATTTCCCATGAAATATCTCTGCAAAATCTCTCAGATCTCCCCAGAGAAGATCTGAACAGTTCAGCTGTCAGGTTTAGTTTATATCCTTTATCCAGCAATTTAAGGCAACTACTCACAGTCCCTTAAGGTATAGGAAATGACTTCCATAAGTTCCAACCTTTGGATCCTGATATACTCATTCTCTCCTACAACCAATTCTTACCTCATACCTCTCTTAGCATAGCTTTCTCTGTTCCTCCTTGTCACAGTCTCAGAAACCCTTCCTACCCTATTTGTAAACTTTCATATAAACTTCTTGGTTATACTGCTTTAGCTTTTTCTCAAGTCCATGCAAAGAGACACAAAACTCATTTCTGCTTCTTCTCCTCCTGTTGAGGAACTCATATCCAGGAAGGAGAAGGCATAGACAAAAGTCTCTACCTTTTTCAGTCATTCTTCAAGCTCTTTAAACACAAAGAGCAGAAAACTGTCTCATTCTCATTTTGCTTTGCTTTCTGTAAAATAACTGTTCACATCTAATACAGCTCTTATGATTTCCCAGCTTTCGTGATGACAACTACTACACCAAACATACTTTTTTGAGTAGTCTCTTGCATTAAGGCTGTGCTGGCTATACAGATCACAAAGGGACCAACAAAAAAAAAATCTGAGTAAAATGTTCAGAATACAGTTTTCTGGTAAAAAAGGTTCCACATTAGCAATATTGTGGTATTTCAGATTATTTGGGTCTCATGCTAAATCAGGAAAAGGAAAAGGTCTGTAATTCTTTTCCCCATACTATTTAAGATTTATCAGTTTACTTCAGACACTTTGAATTTGCTTTAAGCAGTCTTTCCCTGATCCTGACATTCTTTGCCCTGTAGATAGATTCCCCAGCAGCTAATCATATTGTTTTCAAACTTTTATGTCTTGAAGACTAAACCATCTGGTGATACACTGAAAGGTACAGTGTCTTCTGCTCTCATTGAAAGTTTTGTTTAGCTCCTTCACTTCTTGGATCTCTCTGCTTTCTAGTGCTTCCTCTCTCTAGAGAAATGCCCCTGCAGCAGGAATCTGTGCAGGTTTACGTGGGTAGCAAAAAGGAGCAAGTTGCCACTTTCCAATCCTCAGTTTCCATCTCCCAGTGAGAGTGGCTCCAGGTAAAATGTTGCCTTCCCATGGCCTTTCCCAAGGAAATAGTGACTACTAGAATGCAGCTTTGGTTTACCACACAGAAGACTATCATTTCTCTGCTGGACTATGAATCATGAACTAGTGGTTTATTTTCAGTCTAAATTATCAGCTAATTATTATTTCTCATGCAAGCAATAATTCCTTTCATGAGGGAAAGCTTTCAAAGGGAATATTTTCAATTGAGAACACAAAGAGCTTAGAAATACAAAGCAAAGAAAGGTTAATCTCAGCTTGGTGCAGGCTTTCTCCCTTTTCTAAGCAGTCCAGAGCCTCAAGTGGTTGGAAAGGCCTAGAATACAGAGATTTTCATTTACTCCTCTGCTATAATCCAGTATACCTGGGGAGCTGCCCAGAACATGCTGATAGTCCACCTGTGGGCCACCTGCCCACAGAAATCACCAGACAAGCAGCAGGGTTTATTTGGGTCCTGTCACAGCCTCTCTTGCCTTTCTGATCCCAGTTCCGAGTCAGGATGCAACGATGTCCTGCTCTAGTAAAGAAGCACTAGCATAGCTGTACTAAGGATCACAGCACTTGGGAAAGCATATCTCAGTGGAGCATGGCATAACACTCTTCATAATGCCAAGGGGTCCTCAGGAACCCACATCAGTTCCTATCATGCCTCCAAAATTTTCTCTTAAACTCAACCTTTTCATGCTTCTTTGTTGTGCTTTGCCAAACAAGGATCAAAGGAAATTATACAGCTGCCTTTTCAGTCTGTTACAAAACAAGAAATCCATTATTTTAATTTGATTTTAGTGCTAGGTCATATCTTCTTAGAATCATAAAATCACCTAGATTGGAAGGGACCTTCAAGACCATCAAGTCTGACCATTAATCTAGCACTGTCAGGTCCACCACTAAACCATGTCCCTCAGCACCACATCTACACAGCTTTTAAATACCTCCAGGGATGGTGATTTTACCACTTCCCTGGGAAGCCTGATCCAACGTTTGACAAACCTTTCAGTGAAGACATTTTTCCTAATATCGAATCTAAGCCTCCCCTGGCACAACTTGAGGGCATTTCCACTTGTCCTATTGCCTGTTACTTGGGAGAAGAGACTTACCCCCACCTTCCTCCAACCTTCTTCCATGTAGCTGTAGGGCTTGTTCCAGTCCTGCCTGTTTCTTTATCTTTGAACTTTACTTGGGTCCTTGAAATGTTCATCTGCCTGGCCGATTGCTCAAAATGCCTTGCAAGCACCACTTTATAGTTTGATGATTTTTTTGAGTATTAGTTCAGCTGACGCAGGTGAGTTTCCCCAAAAGGGAGTACCCCCACAAAGGGGAAGTGGTGGTAGGGAGGGGCAGAGGAGATAAGAAAGAAGAAAATCATTAAAACCTCTAAAGCAAGTGAGAGGTGGGAAGCAATGGTATCACCAGATGCTAGACCTTGCTGGGATAAGGAACTGAAGGGATTATTTAGAAGTGAGAAAAACACTTACAAAGTCAAAATACCAACTATTGGGGAAAAAACCTGCTAAAACATAATTTAGGATTAGAAATTGAATTGTAGCAGGTACCCCTGATCTCTAAGGTGTTGTGCTTTTTAGCCATATAGGCTACTCTACATTAGGGGTGATTTTCATTCGCTTGCATCTCTTTTAAACCATTGATTATTGTATGGCTTCTAGCTGTTTAACTCCTTACCCGGTATTGAAACATCTTTAGAAAAAGGGAGCTGT
This sequence comes from Tringa tobata, assembly GCA_033628505.1. Taxonomy (NCBI): domain Eukaryota; kingdom Metazoa; phylum Chordata; class Aves; order Charadriiformes; family Scolopacidae; genus Tringa; species Tringa tobata. The sequence continues at coordinate 7,349,098 of JAHREE010000278.1, read as the reverse complement.
TCCAGTGAACAAAGGCAATCCATGCCAGTTCTACATAGTAGTATAAAATACTAAAACAGATTTGTAGTAGAATAAGCATGGCTCCAGTGCAGAGTTCATACACAAATATGCATTCAGAATTAGCAAACCTGTCTTAAAATCTAAAGGAGGTAGCTAAGGATATTTCTGTTGTGTGTTCCCTCCACTGCAGTTAAATCAACAATTCCAGTCTCTCAGTGGAAATTACAATGATGCTCTTGATCAAGTTCTCAGAATAATGTCTAGCAAAGTGGCTCCTGTCCTCTTTCCTAAAGCAGCAATAGGACGGTACTGGCTCTGTGCTAACAGAGATATTAAAACGTTTTCTCCTGGAGAGAAGCAAACCGAAATGCTTCAGGACACAAAGTCTGCAGAGCGTAGAGAAAGCTGATAAATCTTAAAGGCAATCATAAATTGAGGAATTTGTAATTCCCACTGATTGAATCACATACTAGGTGGCCCACATAGTCAAATACCATTAATTTCTACATATTTTCACAACATCCAAATTTTGCAAGCTCATGACTGCTGCCTGTATCCCAGGACTCTCTGGCCAATAGCTAGTGCGCCATTAATGGTTGTCTGCACACTCCTGACTCTGCTACCCAGTTATTAACCACTATTCCCCAGCAGTCTGGAGGACAACTCAGTTTTGATGTATAACTTCCCTTAATGTGTTTTTTGGAATACTGTGACGATAACACAGATACATTTATCTTCATTGTTGCTGCTGGGAAATTTGAAGGTTTTCTGTAACAAGATTTTCCCATTGAGTTCAATAATCATACTAGGACTTTAAAGCACTCTGTTGTATCAGAAGGCAGCAACACATCTCTAACCTAAAAAACTGTACAAATGGTGAAGATGTTTTAGTAAATAATACTTCAAAGCCCTTCTGCACATTGCTGTAGAATTCCAAATACACAGAATCAAACTCAGTTCTCAGTAGAGATGACTCTGCTGTTAAGTCTCACGAACATACATACTCAATGCAACTGACTGCATGGATTGAGTAGCAGCTACTGATGAGAACTGTGCTGAATGTTCATTGACAGCCCAAACAATGATGATGTGATCTCAATATGAGTTTACTATCTGCTGAGAAGGCTGTAATTCTAAAACCAATACTTCTTTGATGCAAAACACTGGTGACATTTTTCACCCATGTCAGAACATACAGCTCTTAGTTATAAAATAATTTTGGTCATGCAGTTGCAACTGTAAAGCAGTGTAATTCTATTGATTTCAGAGGAGCAATACTGCCTTATACTGAGAGTCTGATCCTGTCAACTTTTCAATAAAAGTAGATCAGCAGTCTCCCTACACAGACCAAACTTTGCTATTAACTTTTTTTAGTCTCTGACAGATTATTTTTTTTCCTGCTCATTCAGACCTTGGGCAGTGCTGAGCTGCACTTATGCCTACAACTTCAGTTACTGCACCTATGAAGAGTTTAGAGTCTTCCAATACTGCCTGTAGGACAAACTACAAATAAAACCAGCATTAAGATAGCATTCTTTTTTATCAGCAACAGACCTGAAACAGGCAACAGATAAGCAGGATAAAATTGCTTTTGTGTATTATCATTAGTAACAGAAAGATATCACTGTACTTTGTTACACACCTCTTTCCAGGGAGTTTTCATATTCAGAGGATACTGGCCAGGTAGCTCTGCTCCTGATTACTTCTTGAGGTGAACACTGATCACTAAGATCTTCTGAGGATTTATCTCCATTAATGACTGCTTTATTTACCTTTTAGTACCTGCATCAAAAATATTTGTATTAGTGGGGAAGTTCGAGGCAGACAACTATCACCTGTGTCCTTAATCAGTATAGCTCCCACTGAAGAAATGTACACATTTTCCTTCTCAGAATTGAAGATCAACAATGTAGTTTGTTCTAGTTCTCGGAAAGGTTCTTCTTTACAAGAAGAGCGAAGTATTTTGCATCCATTAATTCAGTGTTAATTTTAACAGCTCCATAAGTACCATTATTGACATCTTATGGACAGAAACCAAGGCACAGGGAAACTACTTACCTCAAATAAAACAGAAAATATTTGAGCCACACAAATCCAGTAGTAGAATAGGGAAAGGAGACCCTTACAAGTAGAAGTCTTAAGGCTCATATCTAACCTTCGATCCATGCTCTGAGCATAGACCCCAGCATCAATCTTACTCTAGGGTTTCTTGTAGTGGTCTCTAACTAACTTTTAGGAGCAGAGAAATAAGGTCAGTATCAGTGCCCCTGTTTGTTTATGCATTGCTGGTAGGAAACTTAGTAAACTACCTGAACTTTTGGCAGGTTATCCATCTTAACATGCCATAGGCAAAATGCATTCAAGAACCCAACCAGCTTTGAAGATGCTGCTGCTGAGAGCTGAGCTCAACAGCAGGGCCACGTAAGAACATCCCGAACAGAAATTATTCTCAAGGACATTTTGTCCTTTTTGCCTTTTGACATTCTTAAGAGAGTGCTAGGAAAGATCTGCTGCTTATTTACCATTTCTTGTCAGATGACTTCACACCAGGCAGAAGTCTCTGAGGGGTTCTTCAGGCAGCAGGAGGCTGATATACTGCATCGTCAGACTGCTGGTGGTGCCAGGGGCGGAAAGGTCTCCTTTCTTATGTCAGCATCGCTTTCACAGCCATCATCTCTCACCTTCTCCAGTTCTCATCTGTGAATGTGTGAATTAAGCCAGGACTCAACAGAAAATGAGAAAATGAGGGTGCAGAAGCAGGTAAAAGGATGGATGGTACAGTGGACATGCAGGAAGACACAGTGATTTCTAATGCAAGGAAAAGAACCAGGTATCAGGTTTGATGAGGACATTATGAGAAGATGGTAAACTCTAGCTCTAAATGAGAAGAAGGAGTAGGAAAACCTGAGGCAGTGTTTCTCACAGGAAGGAATACATGAGAAAAGAGACGAGCAGCAGCTAACCTGACACAATCCATCAGCGACTGTTAACAGATAATGAACATTTTCAGCTACCAGTATGTACCTAACATCAGCTAGTTGTGTCTGAAAGCTATTACCATGTGCTGGCTGCTCACTGGCCTGTGTGGAACGACCCCAGTGCTCACGGTCCCCTTCCCAAAAGAGAGGTGAGAGCATGACAGAAGTCACCCTTCCCCAGGGCAGCTGGGCTGGCAGGCTGAGGGCACAAGGACTGGGTTACTCCCTGACAACAAGCCACAGTGCAGGACCTTAGGGCATGAGAGGGAGCACAGGGACAGCTTTACCTAGTACTTTGGAAAGCAGCAGTTGCTTCGTTTTGACTAGGATTGTTAAATATCCACAGGTTTTATTTGGAGGCTTTGACCCCCTATCTACATTTTAAAAGAGCTCTTCAATTTCTACAGAAGATGTTATTAGCAAATAATAATTGGATCTTACTAAGCAATATTTATTTATAATGATTTTTGTTTACTAACTATTACAAAGAAAAATCTGGTATTAGATACTACTAAGATTAACTAGTTGGGAACTCCTATAAATGTACAGCCTTATTCTGTTCAGCCCTGACATTTAGTAACTTCAGTCAGCAAGGCTTGTGCCCACCCCAAGTCTTAGCCATCTCAGTTTTGTAGAAAATAATATACTTTGGCCTGTCAATGAGAAATGAATTCATTTTAACGCCTTGCAGGCATGTATTGCTGAAATTCATTCTATTGACAGTAATAGAGAAAAATATTTACCTTAAAAATATAGATGACAGCTTGTACTTTCAAGTCTGTACATAAAGGCTTTGCCTAATTCCCTCATTCATCAGCTACTTCAATAGTGTGGAAGCTAGAGGTTTGGTTCTTTTGAACTAAAAAGCCATTCAAAACATTATGCTCTCAGGGTTTTGATGTTATGAAATACCACAGTTCATTGTACCATTTGTACAATGGACAGGACATCACCAAACTAAAAGAAAAAGATAAATAGATTCTCTTATACCTTAAGTAACCTTAATAATTTAAGTAACAGCTGGCAAGACATAAGAGGTAGTTACTAGGGAAAAAAGAACAAACAACGCTAAAGGGAATGCAGGTGTTGCTGGGATCCCTGACTTTAATCTGAAAAGGATGTTTAAGAGGCTGCAGAGATCTGTGTGGCATTTTCCAGAACTCTGAGATGCTTAAAGCATCTTTGACAACTTTCCCAGAGTTTTTATGTTAACTGCATCCCTTTTCCATCACCTTTCCGTACTCTGTTTAGCATGAATTAAAAACATTTCCTGGGACTGATCACACGAGGAAGCTGATGCTTGCAGGCAGACCCTCCAGTGGGCCAGCAAGGCCAGGGAACATCTGATGGAACGTTGCAACCTTTTGAAAAATGACAAACAAGAAAAATAAGAGGGAACCACGCATCATAGCCGTGAGGGATCCTGGAAGGGGAAGGAGAGTGGGATTAGCCAAGCACCAGCACTGGCAGAAGTGAAGGGGTTTTTGGGGAGAGCAGGACGACTCCTCTTGGCAGTAACAAACGAGATCTTTCATTAGCTTGCTGCTATAAAACCAGCCCTAACCAAAATGGCTGATAAATAAAAATTTTAGCTCCAGAGCTTTACTTCTGAGAGATGATTGATGTTCTATTTACATTATTATTTCAGGAAGGAAAGAGAGGGAAAGAGGAGAGGAAAGGGCCAGGGAGGGGGAAGGAAAAAATTTATTGCTCTTGGTCAGAGCAGTGTATGAAACTATTTTCACCAGAATGACTATTATCACCATGGTCCTAGAGCAAAAACAAATAATAAATATGGCCATGTAGAAAATAAATAACATCAGAAAGTAAGTAGCCAGGCACTATTTATTTTTTTCACAGTGTAACCAATCAACTTCACAGCAGATACAGTAAAAACGATGCATTACAACTGCTTTACAAAGTTCAGTGTTGAAACTCTCTTGATTCTTATCAGCTTAAGAGACATCAGAGCACAAACATCTAATCTGTTCATTTTGCACAGAACACATGGTATTGAATGGCATTTTTTTAATTTATTTTTATTTTTAAGAGTATGGCTTTCAGAGTTTTACATTTAGAAGATCACAGGCCACATCTCAGAAACATCTGTATGAACCATGCACCAGGGTGCAAGCACATTTCCATTCAATGCACAAGGACTAGTGCGACATTTATGTGAAAATTCAATAGACATTAACATTCACAGTACAGTCATGAGCTATAAAACCTATGATTCAAAATACTTTCAGTCTTCTCCTGGCGAGAAGTTTCTGAGATTCTGTTTTTTTTCTAGAAGTCCTTATAACCCAGCTCTCTCCTATAGTCTTACTTCAGAAATTATGTTTTCAAAGCCTTGAGCAGACAAGCCCCTTCTGATAATGAGGGCCACAAGCACCTCCTTTCTGAGCTTGTTAGTATTATTTCTGGCATCAGTCTTAAAGTCTCATCAGTTCTCAAATAAATCAGCTTTTAACAACTGCATGAGGTATACTACAGTCAAAAAAAAAGAAAAAAACCCACAAAAAAACCTCAGGGTGAAAGCCCTCTATTTGCTTTCATCTCTCCCCAGACTTCAAGAAAAAAAAAAAAAAAAAACAACCACATGCAAGAGAGAACAAAAGGCTTAGAAAATTCTTTCTGCAATATTCTATAGCAATCTAAACTTTACACTTATTTAAAGCACTATCAGTGATGCCCAGTTACTCACTTTTGAGGTGCTTCAAAGTAAAAGCTTAAGGGATGATTTTTAGAAAGGGCTAAACATTCATGATCTGAAAAGCAAGTCTTTTTCACATGTTAAACTGCACATTAGAAAATGAGGTATCCAAAAACTAAGGGTATACTAAAAAGTGTAAAACTCTGAGTTGATCTTTTACCATGGCAGCAACAGAGTTAAGAAAATATAGAGCAGAATCCATCTGCTCCACAAATGCAATCACAGCAACTTCAGTGCTGAGGGCACTGAAGAAATTTGCTCCTACCTACATCTAGAAATCAAGTTTTCACCAAAGAGGGAATTTTCATGTTTACTTTAAGTGATATCAATGCCTATCTTCACAATATCTGTGCTCTTCCTTTCTTCTTTAGTAAAAAGGAGTTAATAATTAATCTACAAGACCCATCAAATGGAGCCATAATTAATTTAAGCTCCTGAACCATTTCTACATTCTGACTGCGCAGGTTTAAATGGATTTATTTAGGACCTTTTTGGTCATATTTTGAACACAAATTTTATGTGTTGGGGGAGAGCTTGTTAAAATGACAATCATAACTTCATGTATATGTAAAAATTTTTCTATCTGGCTGTTCAGTCTACATATGGATATATACACACAAATGTCTTTGCCATTGCCAATATAATTTCTACCACACCCACAAAGTCTCAACTCATGGGATTTAGCCAAGAGCATCATCAGTTCATCACCTCTGAAGTCTGCTGGTTCAGCCATGCTCATTAATAACGTTGTCAAATATTAAAATGATGATATCAATATTTCACTCTAACCTGGCAGGCAGACTTTATCAAAATGGAGAAGCAAATAACAATCAATTTAATACCTGCAAATGTTCTAGTTTTGGCATTGCACACAAATGACTGTGATATTTTAAGACAGGCAGAAGAAGTCATGGCTTAATCACATTAAAAGCCTGTGAGGATACCCTGATGTTTCTAGGTAATTGAATATAATAATGGATGAGTGCATACCAAGGCTATTGGAAAAGTACCAAATAACTGAGTACAACTGTAAATATCAGCACACTTATAATAATAATAGTCCATCTGAGGGGGCTTCTGGAAGGAAAACTGAAATGGAAGAATAAATTTGCATCAATATTGTGTATTTTATATATAATCCTTAGAAGCAGCACTGAGAGTTACACAATTTATCTTAATGTTCCATATGTTTTTCAGTGAGTTATCCACAAGGGCTTTAATAAATAACTTTAAAAGGAACATTGGTGTACAATATTGCAACGTTGTCCACTGGTGCCAAAACACTATCAAATCAAATGCATGGTATGAATGTTCACTTAGGTAGTTAAAAATGTTAAAATGTTTTTTTTAAAAACAGAAGAAAAAAAAAAGTATGCACTAGTAAGGGGTGAACTGTGAATCACTGAAACACTATGTGAACTATAGATGATGAGACAGAGACTTGCATTTAAAGTGTAATTGAATAATAGAACCTCAATCTAATAAATACTGAGATACATATTAAATCAACAAGTTTTATTTTTAAAAGATATTTAATTTTTAGACCATGGATTGTAATTGTTTATAAAACATCAATGAAGGGGAATTCAAATTATAACACTATTATATATTTAATTTGAAACAGATATTAGATTTTCAAGACATGAATCACCATGAGATTGCCAAATTCTGATCCCTAAGCTTCATTCAAGGAAGTATTTATAATCTATAGCAATTTAAACTGGAAGTAAAGGTATCATAACGCAACCCTTCATGTTCACACAAAAAATCTAGGCTTTCACAGTGGAGAGCAGTGGGAAATACAAAAGATGCTGTGAAGATGCACAAACCATTGAGGTTTTTTTCAGTGACTAAAACATGAACACAGATTGTATAGCTACACTGGGCCTACAAGTATGCAAAAGTCCACATTTACCTATCTTGGAAATTCTGAGCCATAGTGCAAGAGCCTTCTTTGTTTCTGCTCAGTGGCAGAGGGACAAACGTGACTTTACCTGTTTAAAATGACTATGACCTGTTTTCTGCCAATTTCATAAGCCAAAAGATTCCTATTTACTGTCTTCCTAAGAAGGAAAAATAATTCAAGGGGAAATAAACTTCTGCAGTGAAATAATGACTCATCATCCCTCTCCACCCACAGTAGCTGGTTTTGGTTTTTGTTTGTAAATATCAAATTGGCAAAAGTAACATATCCTCTGCGGAGGCAGTACTGGTCATCACTGTTAATAGTGCTCAATATTTTCCATTCTAAATGACAAAGCAATCTTAATGCTGCCCGACAGAGCCAGTCTCCCTCCTCAGCTGAAAACCAATCTTCCAATGTTTGGGGGCAAGACATCTCATCCCTGCAATGCCCAGACAGGGAAACTTCAAGGGGAAACCTTTCCTTTTGAATTCAGCAAGGCTCAGACCACAACAATAAAAATCACTCTGTGAAGCTGGAAACATACAAAAGAATTGCTTCCAACCTGGAAAACATCTGAGCCTCAGGTAGGCACGCAGAGATGTACGGAAAAGCAGCTACCACAAGGAACTACAGAAGAGAAGCGTTATTACTGCAAGCAGACTGTCTCTCTTGATCCTGTCAGCTATTGGGACTCAGACCCTCTTGTCAGTGGCAAAATTGTCTTAATTTACATACACCATACGCCTACTGAAACATCTGAAATCCTTTTCTTGACTAAGAAAAGGAAGAACAAGGAAGAGGAAGAACAAGGTAGAACAGTTTACAGGTCTTTTGTCTTACCTCTCCTGGGGCTCTCCTCACGCAGCTCATGTTGATCTACCATAAGCAAAATTCGCAGGCAAAACAAGATTTGTCTGTGAAGGGGAATAATATTGACCAGGAATTTTACAGATTTTTTTTTTTCCTTAAAGGGCCATGAGGCTTTTAAGATTATTTTTTTTTTAGAAACAATATGTTGCTAACGGGCAACACGACCCACCTACAGGAGAAAGGACTAGATCCTTTACAGTTTTAGCTAAACTATCTCCGTGGGCTGTCTGAGGTTTACTCTAAAGCATTTGTAACGCTCTGGCTTTCAGTGAGATTTACTAATAAATAACACCAAAAGTTTAGTATTCGCTGCCTTTTCACTAGCATCATAACAGATCCAAAAGACAACTCAGAACCCACAATACTGAGCCATGTGACGAGATTCAGACACCTTGCCCAGGAGTGCAATTAAAACTCTCCCCATATACCACACAAGGAATACACAAGTGCCTCCTAACAGGACAGTGAACTCAGTGAAACTGCTCCTGTGCAAAGATATACATCAAGTGCAGGGATGCTTTCCCATCATTCTGGAAATCACAGCACACATCCATCTTCTGAAGGGAAGCATGTGCTCTGTTTCAAACTATAGTCTAGCAGGCAGAAATCCCCCTTCCTTTTACCTAGAAACTGTTACCAACCTCCCTGGAGAACACCTGCTATCCCAGTTCATGCCCAACGTGATCAAAATCCACCTTTCCGATTCCCTGAAGGAGAGAGGGACTCAATGATTGAATGCAGTCTGGGTCAGGTTTCCATTCCCAAATGTTTTAGCCCTCAAGGGGACTAACAGTGATGTAGACATCCAAGCACTAGCTCTTTCCCAGTGTCTGTTGTACTAAATAATACTCAATAACTTTAAAAACAGTTGTATCATTAATAATAAAAGGAGAAAAAAAATAACCTTTTCCCGATTTAACCTGATTTCTGATTTCCTGACATTTCACCAGAATGATCATTCAAGATAACTGTCTGTTGCCCATTCAGTCTGTAATCGATGTATAGTGAATGCATGGGTTGTTTTTTTTTAATTGAAAAAAAAATAAATTATGTTGCAAGGAAATCGAGAGCATTATCACAGAACCAGTGAGAAACCTATTAACTAAATATAAGCCACTCAGATCCATGACACTGGATTCTGGAATCACTTCCCCTTGCAACCTTTTCTCCCCCATCTCTCCCCTTCCTCCAAACCAACTTTCAGTGCAGATTCTCAAGGGAATGAAACATGCCCATCACAAGAAGCCATCCCTCTGCCTCCAGCTGCAAGCTCCCATAGTCATAATCTTGCATGTTCAGTCAGATAAGTCCCACCTATGTGGTTGAAACATTAATTTACAAAAGAGTAAAATAAAGATAAATTTTCAGGTTCTGATTAATCTGGCAACACGGCTTTGCAACCGCTATTGCTGGCACAAGTGAAGCAGAAGCAAGAGAGGACTGAAAAAGGAAGGACAGAACTATTCCTTTCATTGACTTCAACCACTTGGGTAGCAAGCCCATGGCTTGAACCAATGCAAAGGGCTTTTCTAAAGCTCAGAGAATATTCTTCCTCTCCCCATGAGTTAGTCTCCTCACAGCACATTATTTGGGGCCTGTGGACATTCACCGAGCTTTTTCAGAAACAGAAGCACAGCAATCCTTTCTAGTTCCTGGCCTCATATTCTTTAGCTGAGGAATTCTATATTAGCTTCTATTTGCTATATCTGTTATAAACACCACAAAATACATTATTATTTTACAAATATAAAAGATCACATTTAATGTATAACTGAGAGAAACTACAACAAATTAAAAAAATAATTTTACTATCAACTATTTAAAAAAATAAAATAGATGTATTTACACTAATTCTCAGGTATTTGGAAACAAACTCAAATGATGACTGATGCAACTAAATAAAACATATCTTACTTTAGGCAGATAGGTATATAATCCAGACTCCTCCTGTTAGGCTTTCAATTGGAAGGTCAAAGGTCTTCACGAATTACAAAGCACAGTTCATACACCAACTTTAAACAAATCTTTCACTACCATAGCAACTAAGCAACAGAAAATTATAAAAAACATATTAGAGGCGATTCTCCTTCAAAGTCTTGCACAACCCTATGTCTCTGAATGTCAGAAAATTGGATAAGGTTAAAGCCTTTGAAGCACATCAACATGTGAATAGAAAAGCTCATGCTTTGGTTGCACTGCCACTACATAAAACAGATTCATTCAGACACGGAAGACATGCACTGAAGATCAGTGAGGTACAGTCAATAGACAAAACCTTATCAAAAAATAACACACTGAGCTGTACTCACTACTAAAAGAGACAAGTGGTGAACACTAATACAGCAATACCAAGGAAAAGTCTCTTTTTTTGAAAAATACATTTCAGGAGATGCCTAAGATAGGTCCAGTATAAAACAGTTTCCCCAGACTTTCACCTCTTTGCCATTATGCTAATTTCTCTTTCAGTGAGAAAACTTACTTCAGAGGCTCTGGCTCACATCCTTAATGTTCAATCATTTGAGCTACTGAACACTCATTATTGAAATTAGTGCAAATTAAGCATGTGGTAATGGCATCAATTCAGGATAGCATTTTTTTTTATGACAGTACATAAGCACACGCTTTTCTGAATTCTGGTCTAACTACAATACTGATTAGGAAAAGGTTTAAGCATGTGCTTAAGCAGTAATGGCCAGAATAACACGACTCCAAATACTGTGGTCCCAGTTATCAGTAAAGAACTTTTATCCAGGTAGGTTTGAAAAATGATTGCAGCATCTAAGTCCAAGTAATTATAGTCTCTGCCTCTTGCCATTTTTTTAGTATCACTTAGATTGCTTCGAATCAACTATTTACATGCAGATTAGAAAGAAAACACATAGGACTAAAATAACACATTTATTACATGCCATGTTACAGTTCACTGCATTCCCATTTCTATTTGCACTCACAGTACTATGGGAAACTAAAATTATTTCATCAGAAACAAATGAAGTTCACAAAAAAGTTTGTCAACAGACAGAAACAAGTGTATCCATAAGCCAAACAGCCATAACATTCAATAGGTTTAATACTCCATTACATTGTTTCATAGAAATTAGAGATGAAAGACTTCTTACCCATCCCTTGCCAATTCAGGATGTTTTCTGTTCTCTAATTCTGTCACTGGAGGCTGATTGGCAACTGACAACCACATGAATAGAAAAAGCTAACTAGATGTGCCAGAGGAGAGCAGGTGGTGAAATTTGTATTTCCCCTTGTGAAGTGCCAAGCTCTTTCAAGTTCCTTTTGTTTAAAGGTGAATTAATGAAACTCGGGAGCTCACAAAATTGGGGCCTTGCATTGTAGAGCGAGTAGACTGCTTTTCAAGTACACATCCAACATACTGCTGCTGAAGCCACCTTCATCCCTCCTACAGAGGAATGTGTTTAGTGTGCTGTCAAAAAGCATCAAACTGCACTATGGAATTAAAACTGACACATTTCCATTGTACTGAACATTTTCTGAAAATGAGACTCTAAAGAAACAATACATTATAGTAGATCAGTGTTGTTAATGATGCTGCACTTCTACGCTCAGCCTAACAGTCAGAACAAGTTGGTGCTCAGAAAGGTCACGCAACAAATTATGTCAGCCAACCTTGACAGCAGGCTTTCAAACTCTCTCAACCACCTTCATCTTTCATCAGCTAAATACTGAAATAAAGTTTGCATTAAAATGGGATCTTCTCTGCCACACTTCTTTCCAGAATCACTGCACATAGTCTTGCATTCTCTATTAAACTTCGGGGCTGAACACTGCAGTAACATTTCATCTAAAATGTGCATTGTATATCATATCTTATTATGTCTGGTACCAACTAGAACATAAAAATACATTAATCTTTTCTGAGAAATTCAGCGGAGGGAGCACATTCAAGAGAAATATCAGGGGGGAGGGGTCCTTCATGTATCATTTTCTATTATTAGCCATTAATCATGTCTTTATCTCCAGTACTGAACATCCTTACCTACAGCCAAATGCTAATCCCATTAATCCTCTTTAAAGATCTGTAAGGTCTTCTGTGTAATTCTGACTTTTAGTTAATGCATATCTTAATTTTACAGTGATTTTTGCAAGCTCACTTGAGACGAGTTTCTTTTTGAGAAAGGAGGAAAACCTGCAGTTTTTCATAATGAAGACAATGGATTTAAAAATAGAAAAGAGATACTAAACGCAGCCAGCCAGCAACAGTCAACAGAGAGAAGACAGTCCAGAAAGGCTACTACTGAAGAATTGCTACCAAGGTGAACAGAAGCTCTGTCCTTCTGTAATCACAGAAAGGCTGGAGAACTGTATTCTCTCTCCCCCCCAAAAAAAATCCCCAATTTTGAGGGGAATACATCCTATCTTGGAGAAGGATCTGTAATACGTAAGGGTTATTTTTACTTTTTTTACCTTCCCCTCTTCCCCCCTACAACCTTCCGCAGGATCAGGGCTTTTCCATTAGAAACAAACAAATATCAAAGAGGTAATTACACAGCAGTCCGTAACACAGGTTCAGTCAACTCACACCGTTTGGCTTTGGCTCAGTGAGTAGCACACACAGCAACAAGCAGAATCTACAAAATCATACCTGTGGAGCAGGTCACACGCTACGCTCTTAGGGCTGGAGATTTAACACAGTGGCTCTGAATACAATGGCCATAGAACTACTACAGGTTTTCCAAACTCTGATGATACAAATTCTGCCAAATGTAGTTATGACTTTTTCTCTGGCTCCGAGTATGAATTAGACTCAGAGAGGCGAATGGGAAGGATGTGAAGAGTTTAATGGCCAGAATCTCAGTCAGCCAACATCAGTCTGGTTTCCACGAAATGAGCAAGCAACGACAGCTGGGTAGGAATTTTTGAAAGCTGTAGCCCTCTTGGAGAACTTTGGGAATCTCTCAACAGTGAAGTAATGACAGATGGAGAACAGACATAAGTGCAATTTCAGACCGAAGGCCAAAAGCCTATATCAGTGGTCAGGATAAGACAAGCTCAGAATTACCCTTAGGGGTTTTATGATATATCCATTTCTTGCTGCTCTAATCTCTGCATTCTGTATAAATCTGAACACAATTAATTATGACTTAATCATTCTTTTTAACATACTGCAGAGAACAAATGGGTGTTTGAAAAATAGAAATGTTCCATTTCAACTTTTTTAAATCAGGGATTAATAAAATCATCACCTTGTGGGTGAAATGTATGAGAATAACTAATCCCATTTTATTAAGGCTTTCTCTGTAAAGGTGTAAGAGATGCTACAAAATTCATCTGCATTATCATTTAGGATTACAATTGAGAGCTTATGTAGAACCATCCAGTTAAATAACAGAGTCTCTTGACTCTGCATTTTGTTAGAGCCGGACAAAAATAAATGCGTGTTCTGGCAAATAAAATCTTTGGGATATTTATTTTTAAATTTTCCCTTCAAAATACCACTATCAGTTCTACAGTTGATCACAAGAGGGAGACTACATCACCATATTTCCTCTCATTGTTTCAAATTTGTAAAGCATACAAACAATTTGAGTCATTTTGGACCAGCTCTAATCTTTGACTGCTCACTGAAAAGTGTTAATGACTGTTCAATTAGCATTTTTTTTTCTGAGTTTGTCAGACCTCTGAAATTTATAGATACAGATATCCTATCCAGTAAACAAGGTTGAACAATGCAAAGGCAGTTGGAAAGAAGATTCGAGAATAGGAGTCAATTTTTGCAATACGGATGTGTATTCTTCCTTCTCTCCAAGATCCTGTGCGGCAGTCTTCAAAACAACAAAAGAAGCTAGCACAGTCTTTCCCTTCTAAGCACTCATATCCATAATCATCATCGCGTTCAGGGAGATGATTAATGTTATTAATTGGGATTAGAGTTGATCCAGGTCGAACAGCAATTGCAGGTGGTTTCTTAAGAAAAAAAAAAAAAAGAAAAATACAATTTTGCATTTGTTTTTTTTTATCCTCATAATAAATAATTCCATAGGCTCTCCATAGCAAAGGCCAAAATAAGCACTTTCAGTACAATATATAGAAATTCTAATATTAAAGAAAACAGTTTGGGGAGCTTTGTGAATTATGAACTGCTGTATATAATTAGCTCACGCAGGCTAAAGATCATGAATGATTTTCACCTGCCACAGTGAAAACTGGGTTGTGCTGGGATTTGGGAATAGTGGATAATTAGTTACACAGACAGGGTTATCTGATCCCATCTACACAACACAAAAGAACATTTTGAAGTCAGACACAGCTTGATGAGGGGGTCATCAAGCAAGTCCACAGGCAGGGTATAAGCATCACTACCAAGGGAATGATGGCTCTCCCTTCATTTGGAGTCTTTAGAATGAGACTAGAAAGAATATTTTCACCAAAAAAAAAAAACCAAAACCCAAACCTAATGGAGTTAGTACAGTATCACTGGTGAAGTTTGAGATAAGGCCAGGCTATGTCATCTAACCCTCTGATGTTAAATCCTTAAAGAACATGCCCCATCTTTAGAAACCAAGACATAAGATTCCCTAAGAGAATGCCACTGAAGACAGTGAAACTGATTAATTCAACTCTAAATTCTTGCTTTTACTTTCTGTGGGAATAGCTCAACACTCTTGAAATCTGGTTAAAAAAAACCTCACCGTACTAGGTGTTAAGGTTCATAAATAATTTTTATCAAAAAAAAAATAGAAAAAAAATCTGTGTGCCTTATTGCCCTGTACATATATTGTTTGATATTCCCTTTCTTGTGACTTTTGCCTTTTCGCCTTCCATTTGCTTGCACTACCACAGCCCATCTTTCCCCCTTTTATTAATTTCTTTCCATGCAGTTCTTCACTCTTCACCCTTGTTTTCCTGAATATTTCAAAAGACATTCTCTTTCTCTTTTTTTTTTTTTACTCTTTCTAAATCTCATAGTCTTTTTAAACTAATCCATAATCCTCTTTCTTTCAAACCCCCCCATCTCTTCTAAAATCTTCAGACTGAAGACAGAAGTTACGTCAACACTACTCTTACATTGAGTTTTCTCTTTTCTACCATCTCCATGTTTTGTCACATAAGGAATAAATACAGCAGGAAAGGATACAGTCAGAAGAACTAACTGTGTATTTAGGTGTAGAGAAGAATCTCTCCTAAACAATTAGAAATGATAAGGAATTAAAAGATACAGAAAAAAAAAAAAAAGCAAAAAGCAGGAAGCTGCATAATTTAGATTCTTGTTATGTTTTAGAGTCCTGTTGTCCCACTTCCAGAGAATTACTTTGTCCAGTTGAGATCTCTATACGTGGTTAAGGAGGCATTATTGCTGCAGGGACATTTTACCCAGTATCCCAAAGGGTGATATTAACGCCATGCAGTATCCACCACGTTTTCAAATAGCTTTTTTTCCTAAGTGTCTTTACCAGAAGAAGTTTCACACAGACTGCTGTTTCAACACTTTTTAGACATGATGACCAAGGGAGATAATTATCATCCTAAAGGACCTCATTATTCTTTTTAGTTATAATAAAATACTGACAATACCAACAAACAGCAGTCACATTCTTCTACCCTAATGTGAGGCATTACAAACAGGGCTGAGTTTTATAAAACATAAAAAGTTCAAATTTTTTTCTGAACTTACAAAATCATTATTTCATTGAAGATATATAAGGAATATATATATATAAAGGATATATGAGGATATATATAAGGCTTATTTCTGATTCATGCCTACTCTGGCTTTACCAGAATTTCCTGACTGTTGTTTCTGCCCATGTAAGATTCATGGCATGATTTGTTTTTATTAGTGGGGTAAAACAGGAATCCCCAACTCAGAAACACCACGGGTGGAGGAAAAAATAATAGTACTGCTTTTCACTGCCCATGTCACCAGCACAGACTGGAGCTGGCTACTGAATTACAGGTTTGAAAAGGTGGCCTGAGGAAGGCAGAAAGACAGTGGCATCTTACAGACCTAAGTACCTACAGGGAATACATAAAACGTGTGTAAGAAAGAGACAATGGGAGGGAAAAGGGGAAAAAAAGACCAACACCTCACAAGAAAATGACCTTATATCAATTGGCAGAGACTTAAAGAAACCCCAAAACATGTAGATAGAGTAGTACATGCTGATTGTTCAGGTATATGCCTGCTAATATCGTAGATAAAATTCCACATACAGTGAGAAGCATTTATGATACGGTATGAGAGGACCAAAACCAAATTATTCTGCATTAACACTAATACAAGCACAAAAGAAAGCCATCATCTGTGATGATCATAGCACAGGTGATGCATTCACTTCAGGTGAAATGATCATCAGAACAAGATCCACAACTAATTAAGTTTAATCTTTTCTGCCCAAACTCATTATCCTTACTAATGTGGATTTACATAAGCCAATTCAAACTACCTTTCTTGAGTGATGCCAGCACATATTTTGTAAGATAAAACTGCCTTAATCATTTGTAAAATCTCCCCATTTTTTCACAAGATCACCCTATTGGCATCAGTTGCTGGAATAAGCTTTTATTGCATTTTACAATAGAAATAGAAGACCTAGGCAAGGCAAGCTTTCCAAGGAAAAAACACCTGTAAATGAGAACTTTTCAGAAGGAATTAAACTGACTATTTTAATTAAATTGTTATTTTGAGTTACATATCCATAACTACAAGAAAAAAAAGAATGAATA
>JAHREE010000278.1:7284695-7331847 GCA_033628505.1 Tringa tobata | reverse complement strand
ATTCAAATGAATAAGCTATTTAACGCCTTTACCTCAAAGTTGTTTGGTTTTTTTATTAGTTTAAAAATTGCCTTTAAATGTTTGTACTGGCTTCCAACAATAGATGCTTTGGAAGTTCCATTATTCTTACTATTCTTACTATACAAACAGCCTCTTAAAATACTTGTTCCTGGGATATATGGGGATTCACACCATACAAACATCAAAGCAGAAGGTTCACTTTTACCAGAAAGAAACATGGAAGTAAATGAAACAAAAAAAAAAAAAAAAAGGAGTTAAAGTAGAATTTCTGAAGTGGAAGGGAGTCAGAATACCGATCTATAATAACCACTTTCTCCTTTGCAAAGTTAGTGAGTTAAGACCCAAGTGAGGTGATGTAGACCCAAACAAATCCTCATACCTTCAGTCCATTTACATGATCTCTACTGCTACAGTCTTATCTATGGTTCTCTGCCAGGTGGTGTTTTCAGAAGCACTGTGCCCAGGCAGAACTGCCTCCATGAGCACACACTCCACAGGCAGCTCTAGGAGCACCAAGGGCTTGGGCATGGCAAAGAAATGCAGAATATTACATCAAACCACTCTCTAGCTTAGGCTCGTGTTCTCATTCCCATATAGGTGGAAAGATCTAAAACCTGCATTCATTAGAAGCATTTACAGAAAATGAGTACAAGCCCCCAACTATAAAAAAAATAAATAAAATAAATATTAACGTTAATTATCCTTGAACATTAGCCCTTTTGCTTAAGAATCAGTCTCTCAAAGCTAATGCTACAATAAAGAGCATGCTGGGGTATGTTTTAATTCTTGTTTAGCTAAACTTACTGATGGCTTCGATTTTGCCTTCTTTTCTTTTCCTTTGTCCCCTTTTCTGTTGCTGGTAAAGTAATGCAAGGTGCCATATTCCATCAAGGCAGCAAACACAAAAATGAAGCAAACTGAAACAAAAAGGTCCATCGCTGTCACGTAGGAAACCTTTGGGAGTGACTTCCTAGCAATTGTACTCAACGTTGTCATGGTCAGCACTGTTGTAATGCCTATTTGAGAAAGAAAGAAAAAAAAGACAAGAAGAGGGAAATGTATAAGTAATCCAATCATATTGTCCCAGAAAAATCCTCAAATTGGCCCTTAATTCATTCATGAGGCATGCAAGAACTGAGCCATAGCTGGGTTCACCTCTGATCACACCCACACACATCAGTGCTATTGCAAGAAGCCATCCCTATGGATCCAGCAGCAACTGTGGGATCATACAGAAGGCAGAACATTTCACCTTCAGTTTAAATCTCTCCCATTTTCAACACACACTGAATAAACACTGAGAACGTTTGTGCAATTTTATAAATCTATTATAGATGCACTCATAAAGCAAAAACAATAGACAAACAGGTACAGATAAATAGATAAATAAGTACACAAATTTTATAAACACAAAAAGGTCCTTTGGCTCTTGAAAGATTAAAATGCACAAAAGGACACATTCAGAAAAAAAAAGTGTAATATATCAATTATTTCAAACTTTCAGAAAACACACAAAAAAGGAGTAATGTTTTCAATTGTTTGCTTCCAACACATAGCAGATCAAACTAGGTGACCTTCATGGCCTTTCTGGTCTCATTCTCAAAATTAGTAGGTATTTTTTCAACACTGTGTCTTAAGTAACAGAAAATGTTTCCCTTGATTCACTTATATACAAGTTAATTAAAAGAACAAGCTGGCCTTAATAGTGATGTGTTCAGAATCTCAACTATACAACTCTTCACTGGTTTAACATTTAGAAGGTGTTAACACTTCTTCCCTTTTCAGGAAGACACAAAGCCTTTTTCATAGTAGTCCAAAATTAAGATGTGACCTTTGATTCAGAGAGCAATACTCGATCATACAAATAATTTGTTATTTACACACACAAGCTTATTGCAAAAGAAAAAAAAAAGTTACACCAGTCTAAGGCTGACTATGGCTTTTAAATGAAAGCATGGAATCAGGGGTCGCTATGGACTGATCCTGCAGCAGGAAAGTAGTGGTGATTTTGCAGTAAATTTCCCAATGAAATTACATGCCTAAAAGGGCAAACAGATAACCACAGAGTTTTTCAAAAGTGCTTCGCTCCTACTAGATGCTTTTGAAAATCAATTAAGCACTTATCTGCATAGTTAAATACCTAAAGACCTTTAATCATCTCAAACCTTTTGATTTGGGAAACCACAATCTGCCAGGATCTTGCAATATATACAGAAGAAAAAGGCCGAAGATTTTTCGGTCTACCAGACCCCAGGTGGGAAGTCACACCCATCATTCCCCTACTGACTTCTGTTCAGCGAGGACAAAAGGAGACATGGACTTTCTCAGTCCTCCCCACTATGCAAAAGGCATACAGGGGGCTGTTACAGGGAGCTAATCTTCCACAGCATCACGACTGCTTGCCATGATGGACGTTGCTTTGGTTTGGCTTTCTTGTTTTAATTTCTCAGTCTCTTTCTAAAGAATTGTGTCTATTTGACTGGTATTCTCTTTCTCCTTCATCAGAACATCTTCATGTAAGAAAAGTCATTCTACAATCTGTCAAACGATGGCTTCTGCATGTTCACACAAAAGGAGCTCAGAGTTAACTGCAGGGAGCTGTAAATATGACATTGAAAACCTTTGTAGTACATCTCAAGTAGATGAAGGTTAGTGCTGCTGAAGTGGGAGCATGAAAAATCTAGTTTAACCATGAGATCAAAGACAAAATTGTTGGCTTTGTGGCATAGAAAAAGTACTCTGTAAAAAGAACAAACTGGATACAGAACTAGCAGGATACCAATGCAACAGTTTTTTCTGTTATAGCTAGTGTCTTTCTAGATGGTACCCTCAATGATGTCCAATGATTATTCAGTCAATAAATTTTAGAATAAATTTCTAAATCATGATTTGAAACTATCAATAGATAGTTTCACCTTTTTAGTCAAGATTTTAGGCTCTCTTTACTAAACTTTGCAGTACTTTTAAACAGCATAAAGTTAAGATCCAAGACTTGGATTTTCTTCTCTTTTCATTAGGCTACTGAGCAATGCTCATTGTTGTTTACTTTCTTATTTGACTCATTAATCTTGCAGACTGGACTGCACAGTGGGAGGTTTCAGTGGGAAGTGCAGAGAGTTAAAGCCTGGACTCACCTTTCTGGTAGGGAACTCTCCTATAACGTGGGAATAGCGTGTTCAGAATCCTATATGCTGATGAAGAAAATCAACTCACGGATTCACAGATTTGACGGAGTTGGATGGGACCTCTAGAGATTATCTAGTCCAACTCCCCTGCTAAAGCAGGGTTGCCCAGAGCACATCACTCAGGACTACATCAAGGCAGGTTTTGAAAATCGCCGGAGAAGGGGACTCCGCGACCTCACATCTCTCACTTTTTAAGATACACCTTCAGCTCTTGATCTTTCCCCTCAAATAGGTCATACTGCAGTTAACAGTTTTACTAAAAGTATCTGTCCCTTCTAAGATCAAAGTTGCTAGTCCTCGAGTCCTGTGCACTCCGCACACCCCTGTCTGTTGTGGTGTATGTGGGGACTACAACTCTTCTCCAAGGTAGCACATGAATCCATGAATCCTGAACAGTTCAACGGAGACTGACACCATGCTAAACAGGTCAGCCAAGAGGTCACTACACAGAATTATCTCTGTACAAGATCTCGCGACACACTTCAGTGAGTCAGTTTTTGTAAGTTATGTGCTTAACTGCTTGAAGTGCCACTTTGGTTGCAAATTTTCTGTCCTATCCTGGGCTTAAAAGAACAACTGAATCATTATTGAAAAGAAAAATCAACAACAACAACAGAAACCCAACAAAAAAACCCAACAAACAGATCTTCCTGGTTTTTGCCTGTGTAGTAATGACATCATTTGTTCCGTGGTGCTAACTAAAGTTTAATCATACTTGTCAGACTAATAATTGCCATATTGCTGTCCCTGGAGATGACAAAAAAAAAACATAAAGGAGAAAAAAAATGTATTTATGTGAAAAACAGCAGATCAACAAGGCTTGGATCAGGATTTCTGGATTACCAGATTTCAGTTTTTAACACTCCCTCCTTAAACCCTGCTGTGCAACCACAGCAGGATCCTCCTACTCTTAATCTTGTAGTTCAAGAGAAAGGGTTACCAGTGGTTATAATCTGAAGGGGAATAAGCCATGGTTAATTTACTCCCTGCTGCAGATTTGTATTCCTGGGAGTACCAGACCCTTCAAGGTTAAAAAAAAGACATTCTTACCCAGAGAAGTCCTTGCAGGAACTGCATCCTTATTGATCCAAAATGACACCCATGAAAGAACAACTGTGAGTATACAAGGAATGTATGTCTGAATAGTGAAATATCCCATACGTCTGCTGAGATCAAAGAAGATTGTCATAATAATATAATCACCTATAAATTTAAAAAAAGAAAAAAATATGTACATGACATTTAAAATGTTTTTCAGTTGTATTTTCATCTGTTAGTCTTGTTCTACATAGATATTACATGAAATAAAACTTAATACTTTGCCTCACCAGACAAGGTATGAGAAATTTCAGTAGTATTTCGTAACCCCACAAATGCAAACTGATACAATCTCCAGTATTTTGGATCTGCCACTTCAACAGAGGTTTTCTTCCATTTGTATTCAATTTCATTTCTGGGATACCCATCTAGAATAAAACAGAGCAAATCAAGCGTTCAGCCACGGTATATATCAAAGCATGTTTTCTGATCTCTGAAGTTGTTTATAAACTAACATATAAGGGCTATACATAAAGTGCATCAGAGAGAAAGCCAAACTTAAAATTTAACCCCAAAATATCTAGCCTCAGTTTTAAGTTTAACTAAATGTATGATCAATCAAAAAGTATGTAAATAAAAATTTTTCAGAAACATCAACACAATATTCTGGAAGTCAGATATGAAAAACGGTCTCAGAATCACCATTATGAATTAATACACAAATATAATATACAGTATCATTAAAAGACCACAAAGAGTTTAAAAGGGTAGACAATCATTAGTACATAATTTGATAAAATTCCTATGGACACTTACTGAAATTTTTTTTGTCTATTGTTCCTAGAATGGATTTTTGTGGCCTGATTCACTGTCCAGTACTTCAGCTTTAAGGAAGTGCAACCTTCTTGATTTTCATGTGCCTGACGTTGCCCCAGACTATCTTGCAGAAAGGCAGAAATGAAATTAAGCAAGACTCACTTGTGTGGCACAACTATTTAATCAATGGAGCTACCAAAGCTCATTTAGCTGGAAGCACTCAAGAAGGAAGCACTAAATGAAAACATTAATTTAAAAAGAATCACTGAAGTTTTATTTCATTGACTATTAGGTTTCACATTTAGGAATAAGTTGTTTAGCTATGTTCAGGTCATTGGGGTTTCTTTCACCAGTAATAGCACAATTCCCTTAGGAACTTTTTTTTTTTAAATATAGTTTATATTAAAGAAGTGAAGCCTGAGAGTTGTGTTTCTGCCTTACATAAATAAGTCCATCTGAAAGGAGAAGGACTTCTTATACTGATTAGGCATTTACAGGAAGAGGTTGCAGAAGACAGATCTTACTATTCCTTTCAAGTATGCCTCATGGAATTAATTCAAAGTTGGCAAGCCTGGCAGGCATAAAAATAAAGTTCTTCCAGGGCAATAGATTTCCATTAACTGGAATGGGCATTGTATCAGTCTCCTAAGCAATACGATTGTTTTTAAAGTTGCAACTAAATGAAATGCATGCAATTCAACTCATTCATTACCGCATTAAATAATGCATTAGAAAATGCTATAAATCTAACCAAAACGTAAACAGGTCAGTTCTTTTCTTCACTGCAAGGCTTTAAGAAGTAAACACTTGCTCTCTTCCTGATGGAATTTAAGGAAATGTAAAGCCTGATTGTAAAAAAAAAAAAAAAAAAAAAAAAGTGTTTTACCACGTACAGCTTGAAAACTCCAGTGGACAGGAGTGTTCATCCATAGGAAAGTTATGAAGCTGAAGATAACATTCAGCATTAATTGTCAGCCTGATTAGAAAAGGAAGGGGAAAAAAACCCAACAAGATTATATTCAAGGATCCAGACGTTTCAGACTAGACAGTAAAGAACACACACAGAAATCAGTTTTACAAATTAATAGATATTATGCATAGCCAACTGTGTGTCTGCAAAAAACATCCAGCATCACCTTCAAAGAACAAAAGCTCTTATCATATGCAACCTGAGGACCCGCGTCATTTCAGTTGGCGTTTTGAGCCATTTCAAAAATTTCAATTGATTTGGGGGATCTCTCAGCTCTCTACCAGAAATGAGGGATAAAGGGAGGACCTGAAGGCAGGGCAAGGAAGGGAGATTATGAATGCAAATAAAGGAAGTTTCTGAAGAACGCATTCGTCAAGTAAAATTGCATTTGGCATCATTGTATCTGGTGGCTATATACACCAGAGAGAAAGTGGAGACACTCTTGGACCTGCTCTATGCTAATGGAGGCAGCTCTGGTGAAGACAGTAGCATGGGTAGAAAAGAGCGGAATTGATATTTCTACTTATGTCTAAGGCATTCAAGTAATTTACGCAACTAATATACATTTTAGAAGTAGTTTAGCACGTATAATGTTATCAACTTATTCACTTGCTGCTTTTGAAAATACTATCACAGATTTCGTAGAATCATGGAATAGTTTTGGTTGGAAGGGACTTTTAAAGGTTATCTAGTCCAAGCCCTGTGCAATGAGCAGGGACATCTTTCACAAGATCAGGTTGCTCAGAGCCCTGTCCAACTGGACCTTGAATGTTTCCAGGGATGGGGCATCTACCACCTCTCTGGGCAACCTGGCCCAGTGTTTCACCACCCTCATTGTGAAAATTTTTTCCTTACATCTGGTCTAAACCTTTCCTCTTTTAGCTTGAAGCCACTACCCCTTTTCCTATTGCAACAGGCCCTGCTATTTCCAAAGAGCTTCCAAACAACCAACGCAAAACTCAGTTCTGCTTTCACTAGGAAGCTAGAATCAGGGGCAAGACTGCCACCTTTACATGTAAAATACCTCCTCCTTCATTGGTAACACTGTCAAGAAAGTCAAAGTATCTTCTAAAATCATCTTTGAAAACTAAGATGATGCTTACATGCTTGACTGTATGTAATACTTACATACTAGGCAAAAAGGGATGAGGAAATGAAGATTCTGCCACACGCTGCCAGATAGCTCTATATGTCTGTGAACACAGTAGCTATTCTTCACAAAGCATCACTAGGACCTTTCTAAAAAATTTGTCCCAACCAGGACAGAGGTTTATAACAGAAAGTGTATTTCATAGACACTTTCTACTAGACCAGGTTGCTCAAGATTCCTTGCCATAAACTTGGGGGGGGGTGGGGGGGAGAAAAAGAGAACATTCCACACGCATTTCCAAGTAAAACACTGGAATCCCTCTGAAGATGGTTTTCAAGTTTGCCAACTATGGTATATGCATCTTATTGCCTTTGTTTTCCATTTTCAACCTTTGGATAGTCAAACACTTAAAGAAAACAAAACCAGACTTTTATTGGAAGCAATACAACTAGATCTGGATTCACTGATGGGTGCAATGGACAGACCAAGGACTACCCTCAGAGGAGACTCAGTAAACCTGACTAACAGAATTACCGCGTCTGCTCCTGAATTACCAAGGGGGAAAGAGTGGTGGTACAGGTGAGCCCGCAAACCTGGAACACTGTCAGATCCTATTATTGTTCTTTCAATAATCAACATATGGACGTCTCAATGTTATTCCATCTTAGGCCAAATTCAGGCCTTATCCTTACCTATACAGATGTTTGCATGTTACAGTGTTGGGTGAATATCTGTTCTGCTGTTTTATTACTAGGTCATTGCAGTTCATAGCTTGTACTCTAGCACAATAATTCTAACCTATTGCTCTGGGAGAGGCCAGGTGGTTTTTTTGGTTGCATTTGTCTGTTTCTCTCTCTTAGACCCTGTTTAAAGGAAATTGTATATTGAAATTCAATGGATACTGGAATGGTAAAGTCCAATAGAATTGTTAGCTACAAAAAGAAAAAAAATATTAGCATGACAACAGAAGAGGCTTTTTAGAGACTTTCATAAACACCAGCATAATAAACTGTTTAAAAAGTGCTCTTCAGAGATATTTCTATGCTCTTAGATGAAGCACTAAGTATGAAGTACTAAGAAAAAATTGAGTGAAGAGAATCCTTTTGAAACATTCTAATTCTTCTTATTTCTGATGCAGAATACTTTTATAAATTGTTCATACAACACAACTAGTCTGCATATGAAAACAACATAAATGACTGAAAAGAAAGCAATTAAAAGGTGCTACTTTCTGTTCATTATTTTAAACTCTTAACAGCAGAATCAGATTTATGGCATCCTCTGCATAGGCTGCTTCTCAATCAGCTCATTATTTATTGCAAGATTTTTTAGCCACATTTAAAAAATATAACTGAGAGATGACACTAAAATGCTTTCTGTAGACGACAGCCTTCCAAGAACTATTTGAAAAGTGACTCTAAGATCAGTACAGATAGCCTAGATGGAAAGCTTAAAACAGCCCGAGCATCCCCCATTTGCCAAGAAGAATTACCACCAACATGTTTGCTTATGCATAATTTGGATGAACAGATTTGTTGATTTCAATAGCTTGCAAGGGTAAACAGTTAAAAAGTATAGGCAGGACTGGGGCCTTAGCTTTAATCAAATTTCTTATGATTCTTATTATCTGAAGCATTTAATATTTTACTTACAGAGTATAATTTGGTGGATATTAGATACTGACATATTTAGAACAGAAAGTCTGCAATACATTATTGACAGACCACGATGGTGTTACATGCTATATAACATCTTATTTTTTTACTCTTGCCTGTACCTAAATGATTACAATTTGCTATCCCTTTCAATTATCTTTACTCAATTGTATAGGCAATATATTTCAATACTATTAACTTCACATTTTTCATGATAAGATAATCTTTTTATCTCCTTGCAAATTCTTGTGTTCCACAACAAAAGAGTTGCCAAAGATTTGATACATATTCATTATTTTTATATTCCTGGTAATAACAATTTCAGTTTTTTCTAATAAAAACGCACCTTAGGGTGTATAATACTCTTCCATCACTCCAGATTCGAAGCAAACGATTTGGAGTTGTAATCCAGTGAGCATCAGATTTCCTTGAGTTCCGGAAGAAAGTATCTGGAATCCAAATTTTTCCAACCATATTGCTATTAAGCATAAGCACCTTCATTGAGCTGTTAAATTTTAGCCGACTGTCATACCAAGTCTGGGCAAAAATTATATCTATAGTGTATTCCTAAAAACAGAGAAACAACAATATCTATGTATATGTTTACTGAAATCTGCAAACCAACAATTTTCAACTCATATATAAATCTGAGGCCAGTCCTCTATTCTCTTTTGTATTATCATTTGCATAGCACACAGCAGCCTGTAAACCCAAACAGAGAAATTATAGGCTGATGAAAGACACACACAGCCTTCTGCCCCTACCTCCTCTCCCCTGGCATGTATTGATTACTTAAGGAAGAGGAGACAGGATGGGATCTTGGAGGTCCCCACACGGTGCCACCATCTGTGATGGCACTAGACAGAAATTTAAGGACAACCTTAATACTTCAGGGATAAGCTATGTTTTTTAAGACAAAGATTCTACAGCTCTGAAGAAGCAAATAAAATAAACTCAAAATATTTTCCCCAAACTTTACAACATGCAATTTAAGATCCTTCAAGAAATTTCAGATTTTGAAAAATTCATGAATATGCGGGAAGTGAACATCACAGTTTGCAGAACTGCCTGTTACCATCTGCCTCATATATCTACCTACGTACACGCAAAAGTATACGTGATCATCATCAGGGAGGAAACTTCCCCTAAAGCAATTCCGCTTCACTTATCAAAGCCTCAAGAAAGCTCCTTTTGTGGTAGGAAGTCAAATTCCTCAGTAGACTTATGGCCAGAAAATAAAGGTAAAAAATAAAATAAATAAATAAAAGGAAAACCCACAGCCTTTTAATGAGACAACTCTTGACACAGTGAAACTTGAGGGAGATAAACATTACAGATGCAATGAAATACTGTTTTTCAAAGAATCCAGCCAGTTGTTCCTGCATTCCTGAGAGAGAAGCAAAGCAGCAGCCTCTCCTCTGTTGTATCTGTCACAGCTCCAGACTACGGCTCTGACCTTAAGGACAACAGTCTCTCTACTTGATGGCAGATGTCATCTTTCCTGCACGGCTCCCCCAGGAGGGCTCCAATGAGCTCCTCT
This sequence comes from Tringa tobata, assembly GCA_033628505.1. Taxonomy (NCBI): domain Eukaryota; kingdom Metazoa; phylum Chordata; class Aves; order Charadriiformes; family Scolopacidae; genus Tringa; species Tringa tobata. The sequence continues at coordinate 7,321,532 of JAHREE010000278.1, read as the reverse complement.
GCAGGGTAAAAGAGCTGGGGACCAGACTTAGGCACTTGGTGTTGGCTGTTCAGCTCTCAGTCATGGGGGAAAAGAGGAGACAGTGGTTCAAACTGTTGCTTGAGCCAAAGGGCTCACTACTAGTTTCCTTGGTCAATAAAAATGCACAGTGCAGAGAGTCAATTCTGCTTTTTAAATAAAATAAAAGTGGAAAGCATTGCTGGTTGCAGTGGGGGGTTTTGTTCACTTTACTTTTAAATAATCACGGCAGCCAACTGTACGAATCACAGACTCCTCACTCATTTCTGCAACAGATACCACCCATCTTCCAGGCAAGTTTGTGAAATCTGGCATTTCATCCTTGAGAAGTGCCAAGGCAGATTTTCCAAGAGTACTTAAATCTCTCTCAATTTTCCCACCTCTCCAGGTGGGAGAAGAACAAGTTCAGGAAATAGATATGTAAGAGGGAGGTTTGCCCTTGCTCTGTGATGTATGGCTGATAAATTAGCACCTGAACTGTGGTAACTCAGCGACACTCAAAGGTCTGTAACTCAAAGGTCAAATAACTAGTGTATGAGGCAAACAGTGGAGGGACAGAGGGAACAAAAGGACTAATCAAAAAAGCATTTTAGAGATTACTTTTCTCTAAATCTCTCCTTATTCCTTGAGGGACACTGCCATCAGAGGAAGATTCTGCAGGTAAAAACAAGTCCTTGATTATCTTATTTCTGTAAACAAAATTCAAGACACCTGTGAAAACCCAGGGCCTGTTTAACCTTAAAATTCAGTTTTCTGTGCTCATCTATGCTGTGGTTACAGCTGGAAAGGAAGCTTGCGTCGCTCCAGTGTAAATGAGAGCCTGAGGCAGTGCACCAGAAAAGTGTTTTAAGGGCTTAAATGGAACAGAATGAACAAAGATTTACGTGTTGCCTTTACAGTACAAAAAAAAAAAAAAAATGTCAGTGAGGGAAATCAACAGACACGACCAAACATATGAAAAGAGCAGACTGTCTGAGTTTGTAGGTGCTACTTTAAGCAGCCATTTCACAGTAACACTGCATTGTCTGAGAAAAAGAAATTTATCAAAGTGTCACTACAGTCAAATCCACCCAGAGCAAGAAAACCCAGGTTTTCATAGAATACCAACCACCCTATCAAATTAAGATAAAAAAGGAAGAGGACCTCACAGATTATTTTGAACACATAAAGCAAAGGAACAACCTCAGCAGACCCAGATGCTTGTGTTCTCTTACCTTTCAGTATTAAATGTTTTTATCATACCCATGTATTACAGGTGTTGTTTAAAGAACTTTTTGAAAAAAAAAAAAGACAAAAAAAGAAACTTTGTTAAAATTCTTCATGGTATGTTTATCACTGTTCAAAAAGAATCCAATACATATCATACAAATATATGTTCATATCATATGAATATATGTTTAATATGATAAAATTAGTAACTACTTGTTTCCAAGTACCTTGCTGAATATATAACAAGAGATCCATTTGCTAGCCTCTTGTCACATACCTGTAGAAGGTAGTCCTCCATTTGTAAGCTGACACTTCAACACCCAGACATCTCCTCCCTCAGGGGTCAGCATAATCCTGCTATTCATCCCACCTGAAAAATGTGGACTTGCAGCCTTATGGTGGGTGGCAGCAGCAGTTCATCCTCCTCTTCAGCAGGGACTCAAGAGTCGGTTCTCTCTGATTTCTCCCAAGAACATTTGTTCCACTTCTGACATCTGCCTTGGTGGACATTGCTACCTACTTCTTCAGCGTGTCTATTTTTCCTATGCCTCCCTGAGAACCCTCTGACTTTGAGGGTCCATAATACATCCTGAAGCTGCATATATTCTTCAAGCAACTCATCTCACATGGGATCACATTTTCAACCCATTATACCTATACTGTCTTTCACACAGATGAACTTTAGCATAATGTCCAAGCACATACATGTACTCCCATTTTAGAGGTGCAAGACATGTGAAAATGGGATTCAAATGTATAGGAGGAGGCCGAGTGGCATAGGTCCAAAGAGATCCTAAGCAGTCACCAAGCATAGGTAAAGATATAGGATGATCAGACAACTAAGAGCATGCAGCTGGGGCAGTGCAGAGGCTTGAGAGCAATAACCTGAAAGGGAAACTATGCTAGGGGTATTATCAAGAAAGTTGGATTCTTTCTGAAAATCTAGTTTTGAAATGAGCCTGAATTTTTCAGATTTTATGGATTCATACACTGAATTCCCTTAAATTTCCATCTCCTGAAAAATATTTCATATTTCCTTTAAGAAGGGTCCCTAAAATTTGTTGAAAATGAGGTAGAAAAATCACTATACTGTCTTTTCTGGGAGTACTTTGTTTCCAAACTAGATGAATAAAAACCCTACCTTTGCTTAGGCACCATAGGAGCAAGCACATCAGCAGCCAGGTTTATACAATATTCTTTTTGTGCCACAAATCTTTCTGAGTTTCTACTTTGTTTTCCTTATTTTCTTACAAAAAGTTAAAATTATCACTCTTATCAGTACTTTTATTAGCCTTTCATAAAAACTCACCATTCCACGCCTCTGTTGTCGTGTAACCATACAAATTCGTTTACTACTCTTTCTTTCAAATGAAACTAATGATAAAATAGCCGTGCAGAATAAAATGGAATCAATCCATGGCTGCGTTAGTCACAGCGATAGCAAAATGCATGCTTATTCATATTTAGCCTCACAGGGTTCAATAACCATGGCACACGTTAGCTCATATTTGGCATTTGATTAGATCACTGAACTCTTTTTTGCACAGCTGGCATAAAGAGCCCACCTGCCTAATTATTTACAGATAACTGCAATCCTCTTCCATCTCTTTCCTCTCTAAAAGATCATAACAAACTCCAAAGGCTGGGAACACAGAGACTAATCAGAGATTACCATTAAATGGCCAGGCAGTGAACAAACTGTGAACAATCAGGCGTAGTCTGAGAGAAAATAATTTAATAAATAAAAGCAATTACTTCAAATAAAGCACTAACAACTACTGTATGGGAATAAATGGAATCCTCAACATCAGTCTCATTGCCATACACAATTCAATTACAGTCAGATATGAAAACGGGCCAGTGGATTGCTTTTTTTATTGGAAAGCTGTGAAAGAAAGGGAGGCAGATACCATCCTACACTGTTGTTTCTCAGTGCAAACCGCATCACACAAATTTCGACATAATATACCAATAAGGATGGAAAAATTCTCACAAAGCAGGAAAAAAAACACATTTATCTTGGATATTTTGCCTGACAGACTCACAACTGATTTGATATTCCACAGTAAAAAGTGTGGAGAGGTCAAGCAACGGGTAGCTAAATTGTTGGCTGGATTATGTTAACTGCAACAATTTTTGTTTAAGAACAGGAAAAAAGTGGCCTAGTTTTCTGAGGCCGAACACAAAAGCAATGAAAATTCCCAAAACCAAACTCAGAACTAAAAAAATGAGTCAGTGAACTATAGGCCTGTCATACAGTTCATTACCAGTGAATTTCAGAGAACAATGAATTAAAACATACTCCTGTCATTTCATCTTTGCTCAGAAACCCACCCCAGCATTTCTGCCCACGTTGAAAATTTCACCTGAAGGTCACCTCGAGTTTTCTGGAGTGCAAAAAGCTAATTCAGAAATCTGTTTCATAAGGAGCCCCTGAACTCAGTTCAATTACCGAATGTGACATATCTTGAAGCTCAGATAACTGAATAAGTTGAAGTTATTTCCCCCATGTTTACTTATTCTATCCAGCTTTCTAATTCCTTAAACTGGAACTTTATGAGAGGTAGGTGGGGAATTCTTCAGAAAAAAATGATGAAGGGAAAACTAAAGAAAACACTCTACCAACCTATACGTTTTAACATTAAGAGATGTGATTCAATATCAAAGATTCTGTCTAGTTAGCTGATTATGAGGTTTAAACAACAAAGGAAGTCATAGACAAAACTGGTAACCACATGCTTTCCTAAGACTTAATAATACCAAATAAACCAAATAAAGCATCTATAATTAGCCAATTTATCTTCATCTTGCCAGTGTGCTGTTAATAAACACTTTTAACCTTTACCTTTTCCCTCACCCAAATATCTCTGGACATCAATAAGGAGCTATTAAGTAATTTATTAAAACACTTAACCTATATTTCATTTATAACCAGTCCTAACAAAACATCTAAAATGTGGCTGCTCTCCCTGTTGGGTTACTTTAAAAGCCCTTTAAAAAGATTTTTGAGCTGCTTCAGGACCAGCAATGGTTTCAGTGTTTTCATGGCTGGGACTGAAGCAAAAGTAAAATTTCTTTTTTTGGTAAACCATTCTAGTTTGCTCACAAGAGGAATCTAAACCTAGTGACCTTAGGACGACATCTTAAAGATCCAAAAAATCACAATGATTCTGACATGTACCCGTAATATTACATGAATGGTACTGCAGCTGTGGAAGAGGTGGGGGCTGCAGGAAACACACTGAACAGAAGTGCGCAGCATCTGCTCCCAGAGTCTTTTAACCAGTCAGATTGTTATAATTGAACAGATAATTACACTGGAAGATGTTATGAGAACATATGCATGGGGTAAGTGGAAGTATGGCAAATCACATCTACAGAAGGTGAGGGAGTACAGCAAGACCTACATATACAGAAAAAAAAAATCTGTCTTCACATCATAATTTGGCATCTGTGCTTATCCAGTCCTTATTCTGAACATGCAAAGTGACAGATGCAAACAACAATATGAATAAAAGGCAAGATTTATTTCAATGCTTTGTAGATTGGAAACTATAATTAAAATCTTGCCAATAGTCAAAAGATTAGCTAGGACAGTAACTAAAGCACTTCAGCAAATCCCTGCTTTTATTTGATCAGCTTAGACTTTGGGCATTTGAAGAGCACATAAGGAGAGGAAGTAGATTATATATATATAATCTATATAAATTCCCACACCGAAAATGATGCAAAAAAGTTTTAGTTTGCTTTTCAGTTGAAATATTCCAGCCACTGCCACTCATAAAAAAAAAAATAAAATTAAACTACAGAAAGAACCAGAGAAGAAAACTCAGAACAAAAAAAAAAAGCCATAAATACATGCATATATATTAAAAAGCCATGAGTGGTTACTGTTGTGGACTAAGGGTTCAGCTTCAAGGTTGTCAATAGTGATTTATCAACTCCATTAACTGTACTTTCTAAATTCTGCAGCTACATTTACCTTCCTGTAACTAGAGGTAATCAAGCAGTTAAAATGGGTCGTATAAACAACTTCAGTGACAAAGCTGCACATTACTCAAGCATACATGGCTTTCTACAGTTGCCTTTTATAAATAAAGTCTCAAACACAGTGCTTCACCTTTCGGTATGGTGCAACTGCTTTTAAAGCAAGATTAATTGCACAGTTACCGTTTGCTCTTTTATTTCCATGGTTTTCCTGTCACACTCTGAAATCTCAACATTGACGGCAACAAGACTTATCTGGGTTTGGGTTCTACCCTGCAACTCCTGTAAGATACATGATCCTACATGAAATACAGCACTCCTATCAGTTTAGCTTTCTGTTTGATGAGGCAGTCGTGCAACTCCAAACATCAATCATCCGCTACACTAAAGACATAAGAGCATGGACAACTGTCAAGAACTGCCCAAAAGAGCCTCTACTTACTTACTGGTCCCAAGGGCACAACCCTTTGTGTGGATAATCCTCTGAATAGAGACACTACTGTTATTCAAAAAGGTGAAATCTCATGTAGCATTTACAGTGTTCCAGTGAAACACAAATTCCAAAATAGTCCAGAATTATAGAATGGTTTGGGTTGGAAGGAACCTTAAAGAACATCAAGTTTCAACCCCCCTGCCCTGGGCAGGGACACCTCCCACTAGACCAGATTGCTCTAAGCCGCATCCAGCCTGGTCTTGAACATTTCCAGGGATGGGGCATCCACAACTTCTCTGGGCAACCTGTTCCAGTGTCTCACCACCCTCACAGTAAAGAATGTGTTCCTGATAGCTAATCTAAATCTACTCTCTTCCAGTTTGAAGCCATTAGCTCTTATCCACATGCCCATGTAAAAAGTCCCTCTCCAGCTTTGAAGGCCAAGACCAAGAAGTAGGAAAGTTACATTCACTTACCAGCAAAAGCACATTGCATTTCTTAATAGCTATTTTGTCAGTGCTCACCCCTGCTAACAAAGGAATAGGGCAACACTCTCCAGGAGTGCATCTGCTTCCTTGGCAAACATCTATCTGGAGGTGCTGCAGCAGGACAGGGCATCCAGACCATTCCCCTGCTTCATAAAGTGATCATCCCAGAGAGTGCACTGTCAGGAGAAAAATCCTGCTCCTGTAACTGCCCAGCTTCTAAGAGAGGCTGAGGTTTCATTGTCAGCAGAGATCCTGGCACCAGCCATTGCAGGGACCAGGGACCAACAGCAGCTTTCCTCCAGAGCACAGCAGCAAAGGAGGCGATGACAACCTGTATGGCAGGAGCTATCGCCGAGGACCCTTTCTATTGCAACAAGCTGTTACAAGCCATTTCTTGTAACAATCAAAGCACATCCCCTGCCTTTCTTCCCGAAACCCAGCTCAAATCTAGGCCAGCAAAATCGTTCCCACACCTGGAATGCAGCATCACAAATTTCCATATAGACAGACAGATTAGGAATTAATAACAAAGAACAGGTGTGTAATGCTCTTCAAATTGTTTATCATCTATTTGACACAGAGATAAGAGGTACAAGACAAAGAACTAAATGTAGCTTGTCTCAGCTGCAGACACAAGGGAGACAACCACAGCAGATGCAGACAGAAACTATCTGGAGAGGATATTAAGGCATGGGAAATAACAACAAACTGTACAACAGAGCACCCAAGCAGCCTGTGCAGTTTTGGGGGGAAAAGTGGGAGTAAAGCACCCTTTATGTTAGCTGTAGCACAAGTCACTACCTTTACCTTCTCAGTGAAGTGCTATGTGGAACTTATATTAACATTATTCTTGGTTTAGGTCATCTCAGATCACGACTGAATTGTGCAGGTGCTCGATACTGTTATACAAGATACATGTCCTCTGCAAGAAGCTTATGGTTTGAATTTAACACAAAAGACAAGATTTGGAAAGACAATGGGGGGATAAGTAAAAGTAAACAGAGAACCCTGTAACAGTGAGAAGTACAGGTAGGGATTTTAGCACAACAAAAGCTTAATTGTTTGTGATATTTTGTAGCCTCTGCAGAAAGGAGGAAAAAAAAAAAAAAAAGAAAAGAAACATGATGAGAAACAATGCAACTTTGCAGGCATTTACAGAAACTTTCTTTCAAGCATAACGTGTAGCTTGGGAGAAAGCAGTATGAAAAGTTGAAAGGATAGGAGCAGAAGCGAGTGATAGGAAATGGCCTCTTGGGGAAAAAAACACAACTAAAAATGGCTGGGGATAGTCTTTGAAGTGCCTTGAAAGTAAACTGTTTGTGTGTGAGGTGCAGGGAAAGACAAGATAGAGGAAGAATCTGAGAAAGAAATGACTCAGTAGAAACAGTGGAAATTCTCTCTGTAGGACATCTCTAGATGGTAGGAATGGAGCAAGATTGTAATGGGAAAGGTTACAAAAGCATATTATCATAACAATCGGAGTCTGGACAAGACATTCCATGTGAAAGATTAAAAAATAAATAAAAATAAACCCCCTCAAAGTTGCTTTGCAAACAGAATCTGCAAGACTCCTACTGAGACCCTACTCCTGGTACTATGATCCATCAAATCATAGAAAACTTTGAGATTTCAGTCCTGAATAACATACAGAGTAGTGATTACCCACAGCAACTGAGAGTATGGAAGGGGCAAAAAGTGGGAAGATTTAAACCTATGATTTAGCTCTATTGAGCTAACTAAACATTGTGAAGAGATGTGAGGGACACAAAGCAGTATTTTGGACTGAACAAAAGGAGATACAGAGAATAGCAGTTGCTGAGTTTTTGCACGAAACTACCAAGAAGTAGTTGAATGCAGGAGAAGAGAAGATGACCATGAAAGACATCCTGCACTGAAGCACCAAAGGAGGAGCTTTAAGAAGTACGTTCACATCAACACGTAAATAGATAAAGTATCAGGAACACAAGAAAATAAGATGCTTGCTCACAGCACACTGACAGACCGACCACAGACAAAAAAGAATACACTTTTCAGAATTGTTTTCTGGCCCAAACCGTATTCACAGCTCAGGATTTCTGCTATTTCTATAACAAATTAGCCTTATGCAAGTACAGAATGCTAACATCTGAAATCTCAAATAATTCAGAGGCAGTTTGGTTATTACTCTGGCTGTGGATGGTAAGAATCTGAAATGATATAAACTGGATTTCCAACCAGTACATGCTGGCGCACACTACTGATGTCAGGGGAATCAAAGTAATATGCTTTTTTTTCATTATTTATATTTAATCAATGCCAACTGTGGTTTAAGTGATACAATCCAAAACCAGTATATCCTAAAGCATGCACTAGTCTACATCAAAATTTAGGAGTGAACCACAACACAGAAAGACTGCAGCCTTAGGTTATAGCACTGCTAAATGGCACACACAAATTAGGGCACATTTTACAGCAAAGAATGTAGATTTTTATGGTGGCCAGTTTAAAACCTTAACCACCTGTCCTGACTTCATATCTATTAAGGGACAACCATTAAAGTGCAGCTGAGACTAGGACAAGTACGAATGCTGTTTAAAGTGGAGGCTGAAAAGATGCCTGTACTCTGGTTTGATTTCAGAAAGCTACGACATTTTTCTGTCATACAATGGCTATCTTTTCCCTCATCCCTCACCATTCAAATGATCACAGAAATTGGGAGCGACACAGGAACTGCTGTTCTGAGCCAGTATGAGCAGAATGTTGCCTGTACTTGGCCAATTCCCCTGAAATCAAACAGGGCAGGCTTAGAGCTACATTGCAATAGCACTAGGCAAACTAGCTGCCTGCAAGAGCCAGACTAATCAATTTAAGCTAATTTTTTTTCAGAATAAAACAGAAAACATTCATGAAATTCTATTTGTGAAGTATTACTCAAGTTCCTAGAGCTGGTAAAATAAGAAATACTAACAGCCATATGGTTTTTGACACTTAAAATATATTTCATAAAGAAAGAAAAAACAATGCTCAAGCCTGCTGAAGGAATATTTACTCAGCTGCTGTAAATGAACTCTGTGTCCATCAATCTCTAACATTCATCTGAGTGACAGTCAGTTAACTCTGATCACTTGCAGTGCTGACAGGCACCAAAATTATTGGAATCTATCTTTCCTAATCAAAATAAAAGAGCAAATTGGGAAAATAATTATTATTCTAGCTTAATCCAAGGAGATGCTGTACAATAAAAAACAGGTAATATTCAAAGACTTGCTGGTACTTTTGTGCTGATTTATGAACAAATATTCCCACCATTTTGAAGAGAATTGAACCACTTTGCATAAAATACACACACTTGACTTGTGCACTGCTTGCACACTGAACCCACACAACCTTATGAAACCTCATAAAATCTCAAACCTAGGCAGAAGTGCATTCTTCACACTCTTTCTCTCACTCTGTCATCATAATGCTCATAGGGACAATGGTACTCCTCAAAACAGTCGTCTTCTAACGTGAAAGCAATCCCAACCTCCAGGAAAAGCTTCAAATGCAGTTCAGAAACCACTGTAAGACCTATCAAGCAGTGTCCTGAAATATGACTATACACTGCAGCATTTGGATAAAGCTGTAATGCATTATGTTTATGTTTCTTGTATGGAACTATGTTCACTTAGACACAGGTGTCTGTAACAGACCGACAGGGAGAGAGAGACAGAGTGTTCATATTTTTTCCTACCATACACTTCTTACTTTGGATTCTTTTTCCTACAGTGTTTGTTAAATCCTTAAGTCAACATGACTTGTTTCACACATAAACTGAAGTACATGTTTCAGTATCTGCAGGATCAGCACCTTCCTAATTCCAGCATCCATTTCTGTCTCTAAGACACCTCTTTCCTTTATGCTAATTACTATTTATTCAGTAACAAAACATTTAATAACATGCAAAAACAGAGTTAAAGAGTCACTGATTTATAAAGTAATGCACACAAAGAGTGTACATCTTTGAGTACTGGATTTCAGGGTCGCTTCAGATAATGTATCTTTGGGTCATGATTACTTATATTCTAGTATGCTTAATGTAAATTACCTGGCACTGTAAAGTAAGAGTACAAAGCCTTCAAAACAAACTTAGTAACTAGTAGAATAAGTGCAGTGACACACCTGACCACAAAGTATCCTCCACAGGTACAGTAACATTGAGGAATCTGTATTAGGACACTGATCACATTGACACTTGAATACCTTAAAAAAATTAAAAAAATCTGCTGCTAGGTACTGTAAATTGAGAATGAAATGGAATTTAGAAGCCAAAGGATACTTAAAATTCACCATCAGCACATTCTACACAAAGTCATAAATGGTACAATATGGCAGGGAAAATTGTATCCTAACAGTGTCTGGGCCATGCAGTCCGTGCACCAAAGCAGCACATTGTATATTCAGGGAGTATCTAATTTGCTCAGTGGTTTATCTATCTTGTTAAAAATAAGAGTGCTAGGCTTCAAAGTATGGCCTTCAGCTTGTGGCCAGAGTAGCCTTCAATGGGTAACTAGTAAAGATTATGCAACAAAAGCTAAATCATCCACAGAAGAGGCAGAAATTTTGAGAAATAATAACAAAAACGGAACTGCAGTGAAGTGCAGTCCTAGAAATTTATCCTGGAAATTTCAGTCTGGATCTTGTAATACCAAGTTCCATTAATAAATACAAAAGCTGAACAGAGAGCATCATCTAAATCCACAACAAGGGAAGAAAAAAAATATGTGGTTTTCAAACACACTGAAATAGTAACGATAACATAATGTTTCAAAATATTAAATCACAACTTAAAAACACATGAAGAAGCAAAGGAATTTTAAAACGTAATTTTGTTTCTGCAAACATACGTATTTATATGTGTACACTTACACACAGACAGATATAGACATACAGGTGGAGCATTTTCTTTTGGCTAGATTTTAATCTACCTGTCAGTCCTGATGTCTAGGCATCTCTATAGAAATTATCTGCCTCTTTCTAACTCTTTCCTCATTTTTGTTACTTGAGTATTGCTCCACTATTTACTCTATGAAACTCAATTAAATAGACATTAAAGACAGGGAAAGTATAAATTTTTCTCTTTGCTCTTCATTTTTGACACAATGACGCAATGCTGCTTCTTGCTTAAGGAACTGCTCCTGTATTCCTTCTCCAAAAATTTCTTTCCTTTGGGGTAGCAATCTTTTATTGTCATGAGAGTTTTGATCAAACAGATGTTGCAAGATCAGATATTCGCTTAGTTAAAGGAAGGTTAAAATTCCTTGGAGGGCTGCCATGCCTCTCCCAACCCACTGAACTGCACACTCACGTGGTCTTATCAAACCAAAAAAGCTGTGGCACTGGCACGGTTCTCCCCTGGACCCCTTGGGACAGCAGTAGCACAAAACATTATGTATTTACTAACACATAGGGTTTGGGGGATGAATATAGGGCAGAGAAAGCTAATGAGGTCCACAGTCAACACAGATCAACACGCATTTCTACACAGGGACAACATATCAGGCTCTGCTACTTATGCCACCAAAGAGTGGCTTTTTTCATCTTGACCGTAGTTTGGAAGGAAAGAGAAAGGTAGTAAGAGCGTAGTACATCTACATTAAGTGCCCAACTGAATGAGCTTCCACACAGAGGTAAAGCAGGCTCTAAATATTCATCACGTGTCTACATTCTGCTAAGAAATCCCTAGACCACTGCAGAGCTATTGAAGATCGAGATTTTGGCCATAAGAATGTACTTATCTGCATTTCACATGACTGTTGCACAATTCACTGCACAGGTTGGCTCTAAAAGACAGATTCAAAAATCTTTAGACTTAATGAGTATTAGAAGCCTAAACACTCCGCTGATCCAGACACTTATTAAAAAAGTTTACTCAGGTTGCAGATGCCTAAAGAGATTACAGGCTGTAGAAAAACATCTCTTAAATATGGGGTGTCTATATTGTCTAGAATTTTGTGTAAATCTTTGATAAATGGTGAAGGCAAAACACAACAGACTTCAAAACAAATTCTAATGAATGTCATGCATACACTTAAAGTGTCCCTTTTATGGAAGTGAAAGTCTATCAGACAGCAAGAGGAAAACAGACTGAATTATAAAAATAAATCAGTTTCATATGTGTCCTCTGAAGCTTTCAGACAAACATACTCCCTTGATATGGTGCTTCAGCATCATTCTTAGGAAAAATGCTCTCTACATCATGCCATATTGTATCCAAACTAAATAGTTAAAGAGTATCATTTGCCAGAGTAAATTAACGTATCTGGCAAATGAGTAATCCAATGGGGAATCACAGATATGTGTTCTCACAGCAAGTGATCAAATGAAGGGCTAAGGACAGCCCTTGAAATGGAAGCAATTTTTGGGTTATTAGTTAACAATCTCAAACAATATTGACTCCAGGGAAACTGCCTTCCTAATGAAACCAACAGCTCACATAAAAAGAGCTTATGGGGTCAAATCTGTAATTATTTTTTTGCTGAGAATGTTGTTTCCCAGATTAAAACCCTTTTTTTTTTTTTGAAACCTTAATCAAATTATTTGCATATATATATGGTTTTATTTATTTTCACAAACATTTGATTTTTGTAGTGATGTTAGATGCTCATATGATCCAGATTCCTGGAGTCCAAGCCCAGTGAAAGCAATCGCTCTTTTAAGAAGGTCATACTGTCCTTAGACTATAATTTAAATTCCTAAGTAGTTCTCTGCCCATTTAAAAAAAAAACATATAATAGTTTTTAAAGTTCTATGTCTTAATGGCATTTACTTAATTACCCTTTGATGGCATGCTTCATTGTTATCTTTTTTCTTTTAACAGAAATCAGGAGGTTAGAGAGATAAACATTCAGTTGATACACATTATAACTGTTAGGATCCTGCTCTCTAATGAAGTAATTTGCCTTTTCAATATGGTGCTATCCTTACCTTGCACTAAAAGCCAGTATGACTGACTTTTATTAGCGCCACGGCAAGAGCATCACCACCCAGCTCTAGGACAGCTCTACCAGATGCAGGGAGACCTCTAGACGAGTGCTATGAAATAGTTCTGTGGCTGATACTGTCATCACTTTAAGTGTGGCACATGGTAAGGCTGTCTCCCAGGCTCTGGGCTGAGCGAGCAGAAGACAGCTGTGGTATATAGGAGCAGGTTGCCCAGGGGCTGCAGAGACAAGAAGAGGGTATGGGACGTGGAGCAGGGCTACCCTGCAAAGCCTGCCACGTGGTGGTTCTTTATAACTGGAAAACTGAAGCTGTAAGCATTTCTCGTTTTCAGTTCCAGTGTATGCAATGCCTACTGGCTACAGGATGAAGGACTCACATTGATTACTGGAAAAGGAAGCCTCTACCATTTGCTATATCCTCCTTACAGGTAGCTGCCTGTCCATGCATTTTGCTTCCGCAATGGGTCGCCACTTACACTGGACGTGGAAATTGAAAAGCTTTCCCCACCCCATCACTCTTCTGCTCTTTCATGCATTTCTGTACATACAGCCCCGGCCTGAGACATGAACTTCCCTGCCACAGCCCCAGGTAATGATAACCCTAAGCTTGTTAGACCATTGGCTGGAATCAATACCCTTTGCAATTGATCTGCATCATCTGCTTGTGGTACCTTTATCCTATCTAAGTATCGAAGTATCACCGTTTTTTCCTGCTTGGCTTCCCAGTACTGGAAGTCAATACTCCCTACCCAAACACAATGACATATGTGTAAATTACAAGATCCTTAATAATAATCTACTGTGCTTACACCAAATGCCCATTTCATACAACACACATAGTGACAGAAAATCTAAGTGATTTAAGAAAAGGCCACAGACTCAACTTCCTCAGAAGTGCTATTACTTCAGTGGTGGTATCAAATAGATAGCTCAGATCTCAACAGGTTTACCAGAAACTAGATGGAACTCATTGCTTAACTTCTGAAGAAACCAGCTATGCGTACCACACGCACCCACACACCTGTGCCCACCATCTCTCTCTCTCCCCTTCCAGAAGAGGACATATAAGACTAACTAAAACATGGAAAAAGGAGGACAAAAGAATCAATTTCAAATTTTTCTTTCTATGAATTTGAAAAATAATAAAAAACACTGCACTGAAAATAGTTTTATTTGCAAATGCTGCATCAGTTATTTTTCTTAACCTCAAGAGTAGCTCCAGGAAATTATACAAGCCAGAGTTAAACCAGGTTTAAACAAACATAGTGAGAATGTTCAACACAAACGAAAAAAAAGATCTGATACAATGTCCTCTGCATTTTTTTTAAATAAGGCATATATTTTTTAAATTACAACAATTTCAAAGAGAATCTAAACATGTTTCTGCAATAATCACAATCCTATCCAACAGCATAAGAATACGTGGTAAGAAATAAAGAAGCTTATTTGAATGAGATTAGAATTATTTCATAATATTAACCCATAGCATCATTCAGATAACATTTTCTGTCAATAATCAGAACTTACCATATTGATTGGGTCAACTGGGCCAATGCTGTTAACATAGACATCCGTTTCAATTACCGTAGTTCTCACTAAACAAAACAGTAACCATAATGATTATATATTTAATTAACTCTGTACACTATTAGTGTAATTTAACCTATTTACTAAAGTAAGAACAAATCTGATATTCTTTTATTAGATTCAGAATAATTAAATATCTGGTTTGTTCATTCTGTGAAGGATCATATATGACTTGGCTCTCTTATTTCACACAAATTGTTAGAATTATCAACATGAATTTTTTATTTTGTAATGCAGACCGCGCCTGTGCTATCTGAACAGATATAACATAGATATAAAAGCTAAAGGAAGGGTAAAAAACCCAAACCAAAGCCTGTCTTCCACCATAAAAATTTAATCAGAAACAGGAAAAAAAAAAAATCAGAAAAAATTGCTCGTACAACAAACCATGAGGACTGGAAGCAGATGTATTTATCAGCTGTAAGGAATCAATATGTAGTGCTTTCTGTCAATTCCTACTGAAAACGTGTAACAAAAATAAAATAACTTTTCACCACAGATTTCTTCAATTCAAGCAACTATAGCATACCTAAGGATTACTAACTTGTAACTGTTAGCTGTTTGTCCTTTCATCAGCTTGATTAATACACAGCTTCAAATACCAAAATGAAAGCTCCTCAAGTGAAAGTCATTTTGAAGTTGAACAACCCCATATCAATATGTGATCTCCAAATTTATTTTTCCTTAAAACGCACAATGAAACCACTCTCACTGAGCAGACAAAAATTACCTTTTTAAAATATATATTCTCTTACAGAATATACTCTCTTACTTAGCACACTTACAGACGGGCACAGTGTCTAAGTGACTTCCCATAGAAGTCACATCTGAAGTACAGGTAGCACTGACAATTCAGTTTTTTCCTTCTAACTGGATATAAGGGAAAAGGGTACAAGTGGAAGAGGTCAGGATGCATTTTAACTTCATTAATTTACTAAGCATTTTTTTCTAGCTTGTACTGGAAAGCCAGAATGTGGACACAAGAGGACATATGTCCTAATCCCCACTGGAATGAAGAGGGTTAATAATAAAGCTCTGCTGTGTCTTTCTCTCACAATCAATCAGGTACAATAAAATGAAGCATTTCTGTCCATCTGCAGTTGGAAAAGGGGGAAGGTACAAACAAAAAGGCACTTTGATTCATAGAAGAGGGACCCTAGGTCATCAGATTTGATTTCTTTATACTGCAGACCATCAGAGATCGCTTAAGTGTTCTATAGCAAACCTAAAATCTTAAGTAAGAGGATTTTTCAAATCCCAAATATCTAAAACTCGAACAGACACACAGAAAGAAACAGGATATCATTAACATCATTGCCAGCCACAATGGCAGGCAAGATCCATTTTCTAAATGTCCTACGATACCTTTTCCTTGCCAATCTCACTTGGGAGGAAATTCTCCCGGGTTCCAAATCCGATTACTGGTGTGACCCTGAGCCTGACAGCAAGACACACCACTGAGGCTGCACAAAGGATTTTCTGTACGACCACAGAGCACAGAGTCACTTGATCACCAGCCTGTCCCCACCATGTTTCACAGAAAGTTTAAACAGACTCTGGAAACCAATTTCTTTCCTGGGGAAAGAAATAAGTACTTCCTGAGCTGCAGATGTTTTCAATGTCTGCAGGGCTCATAAAGGAAGAGAGGCAACACAAGGACTAATATCCACAGATTGAAAAATCAGGGAGAAAAAAAAAAAATCAACTATAATCCGTATGCACAGACAAATATGTATAATATAATATCTTTTACATATGCCACACCTTGCAAACAGAGATCCTCTTCCTTTTGTTTCCAGATCCATCTTGAAATGCGGACACCAGGACTGGAAATTTTTGTAACAGTGTTATCAGCCCTGCTTGAACATTTCCAGATTTCTACTCCTTGCGTTCCCTTTCAAAAGGGGACTTGTCTCAGGACAACGCTCAGAGATGCATAGCTAAGATTTTATACTACACAAAATATCTAAGTTAATCACTTCATATATTTACTTAATACGTAAGTAAATCACTGCTTTACTATCCAGAATCTCTCGACCTTGAAATATGACCCCCAGGCTTCCTTCCCTCCACCTCTTGTGTCTTTTTTGTGTCTCCAGTTTTACTGAAGGAGCAAATTATTACTCTGCAGATACAATCTCTCCCTTTCCAGCAGTCTTTGTGTCATCTGCCAACTTCATTACAAAATTAATTGCTGATATCTTTCAAAATATCATTATTTTTTATCAAGACTTTCCTATGAGACCTACTATAGACATCCCAACCACTGATATTTCCTTATTAACAACAAAATTTTGAGATCTGTCAGTAAGCCAGTTTTTAATGGAGGCTGTGTCAATTTTATGAAACTCCAGCTTGCAGTGAGCAGTACTTGATCTGCCACAAGGGCTCTCCTGTAATGTGCCACGGAGTTCAATTTGCCTTTTCCATACTGCTCTGAGTAAGATTATTAGAGCTATTAAGAGCCAGCAAAGAATCTGAAAATCTGCCTCTGTTGAAATTATTTTAATTGACCCAAATGATCCAGAGAAAGAGATCCAATTCAAGAAGACTGGAAGAGGCTGTTTTGTTACCTAAGACCTTCTTCTGCATGGTACAGAGCAAAGCACTTCTCTGAATGGGAAGAAAGAATTCATTCTTCTCGTATTCTTGAACTAGAAGTGATATGAGTCCGTATAAATGACAAATGCCGGAGGAAAATACATTTTTGATACTCATTTTACATCTATGTAATCACTATTGTTCATTTACTCCTCACAAAGAGCTAACCGAGAAAGATGGTTTGAGATGTTTCTACAGTGAATACTTCTTATTTTACTCGAAAAATTTGGTATCAGCCTTGAAAACACTGGGAGCAGGAAGAAAGCTATTTAAGATCTCCTGCGTGAAGTGCAACACAGTACTGTAAACTTACAGAAGCTTCTAAGGAAGAGGAGAAAAAGACAGCACACTTCAAATATTTACCCTGCAAGACAATATGAGCCTGGCTAGAGTAAGACGGTGTCAATACAACAGATTGCATACTCAGTAGAGGAAGAGAAGAGCACCAAGGGGCAACTGCCCCCAAGAGATAGTTCATCAGTTCTTAACATGGCTGAAGCACACAGGGAACGTGTACGAAGCCCAATCTGTAGAGATCTACTCACACTTTACAATTTCCTGCTTTGACACCTTTTCTTCACTAGACTAAAATTCTGGTTTAAAAGGTTTGACTGGTATTGAGCATCACCTCACACAAGCACATAGCTAAGGACAGGCTTGTCCCAGGAAATAAATATAGTAAATAATAAATATGTGCCTGGAATTCAAGAGCGAGAATGAACTTCCTTACAAGCTAAAAGACCTGGAAGGAAGCCTCTCTCAGCGGGCATGAATTGCTAGTTTTCTGAAAAACACCCAGTCATATTCTGAACCCCAGTTTGAGTTCAAAATTTGCATTTTGAAAAATTTTTACTCTCGATTAGAAAAATTGTACTGATAAAAATCTACCTCAATCATCGACAAATTATTTTAGTAATTGCACTTGCTATCAAAAGTGCCTCTTTTTTAGCCCGTATTTATTCAGACCTAATTTGTAGCTTTTGATATTTGAAATATCTCTGTCTGCTACATTAAAGAGCTCTTCTTATCAGTTATTCTCAGTTTATTAACCCTCATCTCCTGACAGAAATTATTATCATTATTGTAAAAGTGCAGAACATTGCACTTTTTATTGTTTAATATTGCTCCATTTTCATTACTCCAATCCTCAATATTACCCAAGAGGGTGTTAGTGCATCTAAATTCACTAACCAGTTCCCATAGTTTAACACAATTCCCCATTTTGAAATGACGGTCTAAGATATATCACCTTTTTTTAAATTATTATTACTTATGCTATTTAATCTAAAACCGGTTTTGATAATTTAATCCGGGCTTATTTTCTTTGAGCATGTTTTCTGTAACTCCTCATTAATGCCTAAAGAAGCATCTCTTCCTGGTGATAAAGCAGTTATTCAGCAAATAAATTAGGTGACTACCACATTCAGGCATAACAGAGGCTTTCAATTTGTAATAGTTTTTAATGGAATAATACAATTCTCACAACCAGTTATCTAAGAATATAACGTATATGGCTATCTATATTGAAAATTTGGCATCAAGTGTCTACAGCAGACTTTCAGCTCCATCTCTGAAGAATTTTTTCAAAGTGATTCTGATGAAAGCAGAGCCCTGTTTTCCACACTTTTTCTTTCACCTTTTTATGTAAAAGAAATCCATCTCTAGTAAATAATCCTACCCCACAATTTTTATTATTTCCATCATTTTATATGCAGTGCACATCCAGTATCTTTAACATTCACTGCATATGCTCTTCTACATCCTGCTCTTGCATTTCCTTCAATACTTGCAAAATATTCTTCATCTCAGAATACACACCTCTCTACATTTACCTGATATTTTACTGCTTATTCGAGCTATTACTTTCCTGCCTACATCATCCTTTCATCAATGCTACATTAAGAGCATCTGTTCAATAGAATAGTCCCTAATATCCTTATCTTTTCAGAATTAGTGCTTCTGTTACTCTCTTGAAAGTCCACTTTTTGTTCACGCATCCTTTATATCCCTGAGTGTGTGATGCTTTCACATCAGTGCACTGAGATGCAACTACTTACCCATGCCCTGCTGATAGAGCAATTACAACTATCCAAATTTCTCTAGATATCCAATTTCTCTATGTTCATGAGCAACCATCCTCACCCTTCTTAAAATTTCTATCAATGACTTTTCTCAAATTGTCAATTGAAAACACTCCATTAGAGTTGTAGATATGTGATAAATATTCCCTATTTTTAACTTTCAGATTGATCAGTTGTGTTTCATCCATGTAATACCCAACATTGGACATGAGATACATCTGGAAAAAAATGTGCTGTAAATTGATAGGCTAATATTAATATATAAATGTCCCTAAGGTGTGAGAGATGGAACACTGTGCAGCCAGAACTCTTTCCTTTAAAAAGGAATGTTGAAAAATAGAGCTAGTTTGATACAGGACTTAAGCTAAAACAATGTGGTGATAAAATCGGGTAACTAAAAGGTAATGTTACAGTGAGAATATTACTGCTTTATTAATATATCAACACTACATGGTTGTATCCCTAAAAGGATTTTATACAGATAAGATCTATGGATAAGAGACTTCATCCGTACTTCATACTGAGCAGAAGGCACTTTAATACTTTATGCTCCTTTATGCTCTAAGCACCTCAAAATATGTTACGTAAATTGATTTAAGGACTAGTAAGATTAATAAACATAGCAAAGGGTAACAATTAAGAAGTTACTAAAACTTGGGGATATTTGAATGAGACAAATAGAAAACCACAGTGTGGTATTCTCCTATTAAATGTCAGTATTGCCTCTGAGGTTACAATTTTAATTTGGCTCTCCTCTATGATCTCCCTCAACTAACTGCACATTCAACAATGAACCCCCTTATCTCACTCTGAGAAGCTGACACTATCTGTCAACATCAGGAAGAAAACAAAATTCTGCTCTGGTATTCAAACTCAAAAAGTCCAGGTTCAAAACAAAAAATATTGCTATTGTAACTTCTTGTGAGCTTCGTAATTCAATAGTAAAAATGTTCTGTGGGATATTATTGCTCTGAAAGATAATTAGAATTCCAGTTAAATAACTTTGTTGTACAAGTACTGACATATACTCTGAAGATGTGGAATCTAACACAAGATTTTATCCACATAGTTGAAGCAGACTAAAATGAATGCAAGATAGCCTGATTTTGTTTTTCATATCTGCTGCAGTTCCCAAGCAGCTGGACAGAGTGTAATGCCTTCACTCGAAGATGGAAATGTCATCTTATGTTCTCCAAAATTTCTACCATCCGAAAGAGAGTCAGTCGTAACATTTGCTCTCCTGGCAACAAAGTGAATACTCCCAAATGTCTCCTGTTCTCATCACTCTGGATGATTATTCGTGAACCTTACGTTTTATAATATTGGATGTAGGCAGGTCCCAGATAGCAAAGGTCAGATTGGTACAGAAGTATTGCAACAAAAGAGTGAAGAAGAAAAAGAAAGGGAGCATTTATGTGAGAGAAGCTAGAACCAAGTGTCTTCATTCAGGAACCAATATGTGGAATCCAAAAGGCTGTACATTGAGTTATTCAAAAAAAAAGACACATTTCGTGCCCTATCAAAACTCAGTACCTAAACAGAAATGTGAAGGTAAAGATTACACCAAAATTCTTCCATGCCCATCTAAATCCATTTGACATGTCAGAATAAACTCCTATTCCTCTCTATTTTCTCTCCATTTATTTCTAAGTTTTAGGGGGAGAGAAGAGAAACAGAATTCTCTCTTCTTTCATCCCCACCTACCAGCTAAACGTTAGAAGGAATCCTGGTGGAGACAGTTTATTCCCTCATAATCCCTTTGCGGTCTGTTGAATCAAGCAGTCAGGGAAAAAAAAACAGTGATGCTATACATCTGTCACACAGGGAGAATGTAAGGAAAACCATGCTGGAAGACCTTTCTAGTTGTCTAAATGTTTGCAGTAATTCAATTAAATGCATGTGAAGGCAAAGACTTACAAGAAACTTCATGAAATTCACATGTGATTATATTATGACAGTGAGAGAAAAATTGCCATTCAACTTCTTCAGGGTAACAGTCAACAATAAAACAGAACTAAGAAATCTGGGGAAGAAAACAATTTGTCAGAAGCTTTCAAAAGAAAATACTTAGTTTGAGATTGCATCTTTCTGTTCTCCTATGAAAATAAAACAAGTCTAGATTGTTGTATTGTTTATTGTATAAGCAGCTTATGACTTACATGGCATTCTTTTGATAGGGAACGCCAAGTATTTAACAAATAATTATGTCCTCCACCTCTCACTTCACAGTTCAGGGAACAAACTCAGAGAAAATAAATTATTTTTCTTAGTTTCATCCAGCGTACATATGGTAGATAAGAACTGGCAAGGTTTCATGTATTCCATGTTTTCAACACAAGATTCTTCCAAATATTTACACTTAATAGTTATATGCAAATTGATGCTTTGGTTATTGAAAGACAAAATTGCCTTCCTACTGGCTGCACAGTTTCATCTACAACAATGCACTCTTCCCTCCTTTAGAAAAGATACAGTCCCAAGTTATATTTTTAGATTCTTATGAAGTTTTTCAAAATCTAAGCTAAGGGAAGAAGAGAACTGTGTTGAGTTAAATTTGCTCAAAATACACACTCACAATGCATTTTCTAAAGTAAAAGTATCTAGGAATAATTCTTTAATAAACTCCTACAAACTCAAGATGAAATTCTTAAATAGCCATGGCTGGTTTATATCTGTCAGAAGATCATAGTTAAACTAGGCAAACTGTAATTGCCTTTCAAAATTTATTATAGATTGCCCACTGTCCCCAAAATGCAATACTTTACATAAGAAAAAGAGACTGTAAATAGAACATAAAAAAGTCTACTCTTGCATAGAACATTATTTTTACCAGTTCCAGAAAACCATTGCATTCTATTGCTATATTTAGCTTGCTATATTAAGTTTTAAAAATTGCATTAAGAGGATTTTTGCCATCTTTGACAAAATACAGGCCCTCTCTGGTTCACATCTTCTATTTACTGAATTATTTCTTGGGCTTACCCCCAATATCTGGCCGAAGCTTATTGTCGTATCCTTGAAGTAAGGAGTCCAGTATGTGAGTTACATCCCCACCATGAATCTTTGGTGCAAGGACCCATGTTTTATTCACTGTTAGATCTTCATCATCCTCATCATCTGTTTTATCCGCTCTATGGTGAGTGAATGAAAAAAAAAAAAAAACAACAAACAGTGAAACTAAATACGAAAGAGGTGAAGAAGAATACTAATATTTTGAACGCTAGAGTATTTTATAAAAATCTAAATGCTTTCTGGTGCCAACAGAAACAGGCAGGCCCTTATTTAAGACACCAATACTTTGGTTTATGGCAGTAGAGAGTGTAAGCTAATAAACATGTCAAGAGAGGCATTAACACATCATCCATACAGCAAAACTCAAGCCATGAGTCAAAGCCATAAAAGCAGCAGTAGGCATTCTCTTACTGCCAGCCTTTTCCTGTTTTAAGACACAAAATTTAATTCCCAAACTTTTCCCTGCATGTATTTCATTTTCAAATCATGGTACTAATATGCCTAAGAGATGCTTAATCATGATTGCAGATACATCTTCATGTCAAGAACATTAACAGAATCTCCTTCCCAGTAGCCTCCATTCTAGCTATGACATAAATAAACAAGACTTGTTACTTATTCAACTCCATTCAAAATTTAAGAAAGCAAACAAACATTACATCCATGTGCCATGACTAAACATTCACAGAAACTGCAGTCGTATCAATTATGTAACTCCATGTATACATCGCATAGTTAAAATTCTGTACCATTCCTCTCAGTTAAGATCATTTTCTAGCTACCTATTTTACCAAGATGAAACAAATGTAGAAGAAAAACACTTCCATACTCATTTATTGCCTGTCTTTAATTAAATAAGCAGCAATATATAGTTAATTGCTAAGTCATTACAAAAAAAAAAAAATCACAATACCTTGGTTGCATCTGCAGATTCACTCAGATATCACCAAAAGGTCAAAGAACGCCTGCAAGTAGTTCTCTTTCCATTTGAATCAAATGAGTGTGGACTTAAGTATTCCTCTAGTGCTAAAGTTTGCAATCTATATTACTCATCCAGCTTATTTCAGGGAACTGCTATGGGCTTCAAGTCAAGCAAAGTGCTTCAGACTGATAGCAGTAACTCTGACAGTCACACAACGTGTCTTCACAAATGGACACTGGCTAGCAATTATTACAGAATGTATGCAGTCCATATAAATCAGTTCCAATAGTAATATAAGCACAGATATTCCAGTAAAAGAAAGGAATTAAATTACTGTCCTTGTACCAATTTGTATTGTACACCAAACCTAAAACATTACTGCTATATCACTAGAAAGGGGTTTAAGGGCTTCTAAATTACACAGACATACACTGCCCTCAAAACTAAGGGTGGAATTTTTCAGTAAATTTCCTGCAGGAATGAAGACCACCAGCGTGTTCCATGTGAAGACAACACTACGCCTTCAGGGGGAAAGGACAGGAAAAAGTCAGGAAAGGACAGGAAAAAGTCAGGAAAGGACAGAGATGGAGTAGGTATAATGGGGTTTTGTTTTACTCCTTTGTGGGAATTCACCAAAAGAGTCTGCATTTCTAAGACCTCCCATTACCACTCGGACAACACTAATGACTCTCACTGAAAATCAAGACATTATCAAATATTGGAACACACTGTCCAGGGAAGTGGCTGAATCACCATCCATGAAGGTATTTAAAAGGCGGGTAGACTTGGTGCTGAGGTAGATGGTTCAGTGATGGTTTTAGCCAGTGTGAGGTTGATGATTGGATGAGATGATGTGAAAGGTCCCTTCCAACCTAAATGATTCCATGGTTCTATGGCTGCAGAAACTGCTTGGTGGTTTTGGCATGCCAGCTTAATTTGGGAAGTGCAACAGGGAGCTTGCCACAGCTCAGTAGTTTCCCAGAGGATGAACAAAAGGCACTGCTCAGATATTGGAACTTTCATACTTGGCTTGCTGCAAACGAGTTGCAAGAGTCTGTTATAGCTGAAAGGAATACTCAATCTAAATACAACGTTCACTGATAGTTTCCCCTGTAACAATCTGAAAAGCACTTTCATTTTTTAAAATTGAAATGCACTGTAAAATACTTAATCTTTACTGCACTACGTAGACATTATAGAAATGTCAGATATTAAATATTTAACAATTCCCATTAGCAGGATCCCACTAATGGGAGCACTAGAAGAAGTAGGAAGCTAAGTTTTGTAAATGTACACTCTTTTTCCCCTCAAAGCTACCTATTGCCATCTCTTTCATGTTTTGTTACCATGCGGCTTTTTTTTTTTTTTTTAATATATTTTTGGTCTGCTTACACTTTATGTCATCTTTAGATAAATTAGCTTACGGTTGCTAATAATGCAGAGGCAATCCCAGCCTTTCCCCAGGGGCATTAAGATGATGAGGAGTAAAACTTAATTTATAAGAAGCTCTCTAAGGAAAGAGACATGCCCACTCCAAAACTAACCTTTTCTTCTTCCTCTTTTTGTCCTCCATCCTACAAACAGCAGAAAGTACAGCAAAACCACCAGGGCACTGTACAGACCCAGGGTACCTGACTCTTAGGATCAGCCTAATTATTTGCAGATCATTTGAAATGGCGATGACACAATTTTGTCCCATTTTAATGTTCTTTCCACATCGTTATGAAGAACAGCATAGATTTAGCCAAAAAGAAAAGTGTAAGAGGTCATGCCAAAGGCCCACACCCACCTAAACCCAAAAGGAGTTACAACCATGACACCTCCACTCGTAGTGGCTTGAATATCTTGACATTTTGAAGAGTACCTAATTTTATTTATAGATTCATAGGACAAGTCAGGTGGGAAGGGACTGTGGGAGATCTCTAGTCCAGCCTCCTGCTTAAAGCAGGGCCAGCTTTGAGGTCAGATCAGGCTGCTCAGGACTGGATTGGACCAGGTCTTGCAAACCACCAAGGATGGAAACTGCACAAGCTCTCTCAGCAACCTGCTCTCCACTTCTCTCTTTTCCTATATAGTACGTTTAAATAAACTTGGAATTAACAAGAAAGAAAATAAAAGTAGAAATGCATTTCAGATTTTCACTTTCTTTCTCGCTTGAATGGAAGACCTCTGGTCCTCCAGTTTTAAAACTCTGAACTACAAATAGGTATACAGATGAGGATACTGATAGCTTACAGAAAGCTATTAATAATGCAATACCAGGGGGAGAGGGAAAGATTCCATCCCAACATCTGACAGCTTGCCAGTCACTACTAAGTAAATCTGTTTAAAGAGGCACTTATATTAGAAATAAAATTTCTTTCCTCAGTATCTGACAAGAGTCTTGACTTAAAATGCGCATTTCCTACTCTTTACATTGAACTACCCTGTTTTACCTAGAAAATATTATACATGAAAAAAGTGCCAGCTGCTAGAAAAGAAATACATTAGACATCCATATTAGTACACTAGGTTAACAAGAGCTTGAGGCTCACTAATCCATTAGCTAAACCAGCAAATCTACCAACAAAACCCACGAATTAAGATAACCAAATGTGGAGGAACTGGACTATTGCTGTTCCACACAGTGAAAGGAACTGTTCTTACTCTCTCTATACCTCTCTTGCTGGCCTTTTTAGAGATGAATGACTGTGATTAACCCATCTCCCTACCAGAATACCATTTTCTTAACTCTTCTTTGAAATGCGCCCAAGGACATCCAGCATGCAATAAAGACTATAACATCTCTATCATGCTGATGACACCCAGTATTACACTTTTGATTCCTAAACCGTAGCCACTGATGTGCAGCCACAGGACTCAGATAAGGAAGGAATGATGCTGGCTGGAAAAGGGAAGTGACCAGAATATACAGGCTTGTGTATGCCCTCCAGTGAAGCAGAGAACACAACATCTGCCAACCTGAATTCTCAATACAGAGTTTTTGGGAGAAGTTGCATAAAGCAGGTGGGCTCCCTCCCCAAAAAGCACATAAACACACAAAGGCAACAGAACAGACACTGTGTACATATTCGATTTTGAATTACTGATCTTTGTCATGCTAAATAGGTCTGACCCAGTCTGTTTCAAAGGTAGAAATCCCTTCAGAATTACACAGCAGGCAGGACCAGTTGAGGTGGTGTTACTGAGATCTAACTAAGGTTGCTAGACCACGTTCTTTAAAAGAAACATTCACTTTGGAAAATAAGATGCTTCAAAACTGTTGACCTTTTACCTGAGTTTCTGTGTTTCTCACATGGCAAAGTCCAGCTTTTTCCCCAGGGTTTGGAATGGAGTAGAAATAAAGACAGAAGATAGCAAACTTCATTCCAAACCAGAAAATGTTACATTCAGCTGTGCCATTCAAATATTTAGCAACAGTTAACTTGGGCTGAGCACCTTTTTACATCTTTGCAGTTAAAATAAATCTAACAAGCCCATGAAGATTAATGTCAATTAACTCCATCCTAACTTTAACAGTAGCACTTTTCCCTTCTCTCTCACAACCACAGTGAAGAAAGGCAAACTTAATTAAAGAGGAATTCTTTTCCTTTCCAAGTTCATCTAAAGGTTATTTCACTATACACCGAACATAATACTTGATCCTCTCTCCATTTACTGTAAAATATATCTTTTTCAACAAAGTTCACTCAGTAGGTCTTTTTCAGAAGGTCTGTAGAGACAATGATTTAGAACAAAAATATGACATCAGACATTAAAACCTCTCTGTTCCGTGGCACAACGCTATTTTACATCTATTATTGTGGGTGTTAATTCTAATTTTAATGATTTTATAAATAAGAAAGAGACCTAACTTCTTAACACATTATAACATTTCACCTAGCCTCATAAACTCAATAGTAAACTGCATGTATACAGTTAACAGTAATTAGACAAAAAGTGCCCTAATTATGCTCTCTGTCCTTCAACTAATTGGAGACATTACCGTGACTAATAAATCCCTGAGCACAAGTGACTAACGACTAAATAAGTCTTTTCAACATCAGGCAACATGCTCATCTTCAGACATTCATATCATAGGTCTTTGTTCTCCTTTAAATATGAGAAAAAAAAAACAATCAGATGAGCTTTAAGTTGCAATTAACATCTGTCAGGTTAGGTAATGAACTAGAAAAAAATGGATATAGTGAGAATGCTCCTACTGCTATTTGCGTCATGCATATCTAAGTATTGCACACAGAACTATACATATAGCATAGGTGGGAGTATTTAAACACAGGTAGGGATTAATTTAGTTGTCCATTCCCAGGCTCCTGCTCTCATCCAACACACCTGAAGGTGTCCAGTCCTCCAAGCAGGGTTGACTTATAGGGAACCTATAGACTTATGGAGAAGCAGGGGAGGTTGGGCTGGGAACCTTAGTCATCTTCACCAACATTTCATGCCTGTACACAAGCACCTCAATCAAGCCCTCAGTGACCTTGAGGTTTAAACAACACTGCGCAGTAGTTCTGTCTAATTGGAGATACAGTGTTCCTTCCATACAAGGAATGCTCTCATGATCGTTTAATTAATAAACAAATGACAAATAAGAAGAAAAGTCAGTGTTTCACATAATTTCTATACTGAAAGAGCTGAAAGGAACATGACATTTTCATTTTTGCCTTACACATGCCAATGAAAACCATGAGACTAGTTGTGTTAGTTCATTTAGCTGAGGATCTTCTCCAACAGTGGCCAAAAGCAGTTGAATCGGAAGTTTTATAAATACAGTGGTAGGGCACAGTGACAGTGACACTTCTCTAAATCACAAAACATGCCTTATGACAACTGTTATTCACTGGTCGTGCTTCCCAGCATATTGCTTTTAAGTCTCTTTTCTAGGCATTATACGATTTAACTTGTGTTTTCCAGCATTTAAAAAAAAAAAAATAATACTGTTTTTCTCAACTTTCAGACAAAATGGTAATGTTTCCCAAATTGTAAACATGGGAGAATACTTTGTTAGTAAACAATAATTGTCAAAACACTCTGCTTAACTAGATAATGCTTCATAAGAAGTCAGGCAAGACAGACAATGTTTCCAGGGAAGGTTTCCAACCTGTCAGACATCTAACCAGACTCGACCTTGCTCCAGAACACCGAACATGGTATGCCCATATGTGGTAAAGAAGTATATTTTATGGTCCCATCAACAAAAGTTCAAAGGTCATCTGACGTAGCTGAATCCCACACATGAAAAAAAAAACCTAGAGCACTGTTGAAAAACAACACATGGTCACTGACGGTCCCAAGTCCGGAGTCAGACATTTTTACAGATGCTGGTGATGTTTCTAACTCGGAAGCTAAAAAAGTAAGTACTTAGGCATGTGGCACGTGCAGGACCAGGTAGAGAAGAAAATCTGAATTCTAGATGGATGGTGAGTTCAAGCAGTGCCTGAGACAGAAGGAACTTCCTTAAAGAGAGAAAAAAATGCAGCTTCAACATGGTAGGAATCAGCAATTACTCTTACCTCAGCAATTTAAAATACTTATTTACGTATTTCCTTGGATCTCCCTGAGATAAAACAAGAGCCTCAGACAGACTTGAAGTACCCTTCAGAAGCTGAAAAAGGACTGGAACTCCTGCACATACAAAAATATTACTTCTTTTCAGTAGCAGCAGGACCACATCACCATGACTGCTAGAATAGGACACAATTACATTTTTCTTCAAAAGTTTTTCTTCAAAGCTTTCTTCCACTGCTAGCCATTAATGCTGGACAGTTTAAATATCTCTTGAGATTTACCTTCCAAACTTGATGGCTGACTTCATACAGTTCTATTACATTTCTGCAGAAATGAACTCCCTTTTGCATTTCATCATCAGCTTCTTCACTGATATGCTCTATTCATCACAGAAAATTTCTGGGAAAATAAGTGTAACTGCAAGCAAAGAATTGCAGCTACTGAAAATATGTGTCCAGAAAGCATTGCTTGCTCTTCTTAATCCTGTGGGATTTAGAGTCACTGATGTTGTATTCCTTCATCTTCATCCTTCCTAAACTGGCTTAGACAATCTCTTGACAAAAACCTCTTTTTTCTTCCCCCCACCTATTCCATCTCAGATGTTTTTATCAATCTATTTCCCCCTCATTTTGCCTTGCCAGACTCTGGCATATTCTTCTGTGTGTCAAAATGTATTTCCCTCTCCCACTGAAGTATGTTTTACTTATTCCCTACATCTTTTTTTCCAGTATACGTACCACATGCATTAGGTTGATTCTTCTTCTGGATGCACATATTTCTTGTGCTCTTTACCATCTCTAATCTCATATTTGTCCTCTGCCCTGTTTCCTCTTTCCTCACTGAGTTTTTACTGAAGGGATGAATCTGGACATTAAGTAAATTAAGTAAAATTATCAGGGAAAAAGTACAGAAAAATATCAAAAATTCTAATACAGAAAGAAACATTAGATTTTTAGGACACGCTACATAAAAGTTCACTTAGTACTAAATAAGAAAAGCTTTGTTCAACCAAACAATCATAGCACTAGCAGAATAAAAGCAGGTACCTTTGCAGTTCACTCCCTGTAATGAAAAGTGTTGCCTACATATTTGAGTGTTTAGACTATCAAACTTCTGAGATCTTAATACATATTGCAAGCATCGGATGATCAAGCTCTTTTGAGTCATTACAGCTTTGAAGTACATATCTGAAAGATATGAAACATTTTCTCCCACACGCAATAACTTCAGTACAATTAATTTTAGTCCCAGCAAGACCTTCACTTAAAAGCATTACCACATTTCTTATAAAACAATCTTCAACATCTCTGCGATACTAATATAACAAAAACTTCACTGAACAATGAACAGAGTTGATTCTGAACACTTAATAAGGGCACCATCTGACTGCAAAGAACATTTATAGAAATCTGAATTTTTAACATTAAGAACAACAGGTATTATTAAAGATGTGTTCCAGAAGAACAATTTTGTTCTGAGATCCAAGCAAATTGCTCTCCTCCAAGTCAACTTTCCAATAATGCTACATATTATTTGAAATTGCACTGGTCAAATTTGTTATTAATTCAAATGTCTTTTAAACATCTTACAAAAATAATCATCTGGACTCATAGCATCACAGATATTCTTTATCTAGAAGTCTTCTCATATAATACAGAGTTAATCTTCTCTCCTTGAAAGTTCAACCAAATATTGATATGCTCAGACCAGTATAACTGCTGCTTCTACTCCTATTGAGTTGAAGTCCAGAAATCAATTGAAAATTTTCCTCACATCTATCTAGCCAAGTACAGGTAATTCTCTGTGCCAGTTCAGAGCTGCTGGATTCTTAAACATATTCATCTTGATTAGTATAGCAATCTCTTCTCAAATAGAAGATTTGACCACCATAGTAAAAATAGCCCTTTACCTCCATATATGATCACAAAAATGTTCTTCCCAGTTTTGCAGACCTGGTAGAGACAACTACCTGTTTCTTCACCCCTCTCTTTTATGCTATACAATAGAGATCAAGAACCTTGCACAAGTAAGAAAGCAAACCACACCAAAAAAAAAAAAAAACAAACCAAAAGAGGGAAAAAACCCCTAAGCTCTAAGCTGATTCCCATCATTTTCCACGGAATCATGCAATTTAGGAGGGATCTTTGGCATCACCTTCTACTTGAAGGAGGGCTGATACTGAATTCAGACCAGGATGCTTAGACCTTAGTCCAGCCAGGTCTTTGAAAACTCCCTGGACAGCGACCCCACAACCTCACTGGATGGCTTGTTCCACTGTTTAATTATCCTTGCAGTGAATTTTTTTTCTTTATACCTTATTGGGTTTTCCTGTTGCAATTCATCACCATTGTTCCTCAACCTCTTACCAAGTAGCACTGCGAATAGCCTATCTCTGTCTTCTCAATCCCCTCTCCGTAAGTGCTGGGGCCTGCTGTTGGGTCCCTCCAAAGCCATCTCTTCTCCAGGCTGAGCGGCCTTCTCCTCACAGGGCCAGTGCTCCTCCCTGACCAGCTTGGTAGCCCTCTGCTGAGCTCCCTCCAGTTTAAACCCCAAACTGGATGCAGTATCTAGATCTAGTTTGACAAGGTCACGAGTGGTGTCCCGCAGGGCTCGGTAATGGGACCCGTTCTCTTTAATTTCTTTATCAATGATCTGGACTAGGGGATCGAGTGCACCCTCAGTAAGTTCGCAGACGACACCAAGCTGGCTGACAGTGTCAACCTGCTGGAGGGTAGAGAGGCTTTACAGAGAGATTTTGGCAGGCTGGATCAATGGGCCGAGACCAATGGGATGAGTTTCAATAAGGCCAAGTGCCGGGTCCTGCACTTAGGTCACACCAACCCCCTGCAGCGCTACAGGCTGGGGGCAGAGTGGCTGGAGCTGCCTGGCAGAAAAGGACCTGGGGGTGTTGGTTGACTGAACACGAGCCAGCAGTGTGCCCAGGTGGCCAAGAAGGCCAACAGCATCTTAGCCTGTATCAAGAACAGTGTGGTGAATAAGACCCGAGAGGTGATCGTCCCCCTGTACTCAGCGCTGGTGAGGCCCTACCTCGAGGGCTGTGTCCAGTTTTGGGCCCCTTACCACAAAAAAAGACATTGAGGTGCTGGAGCGGGTCCAGAGAAGGGCAACGAAGCTGGTGAGGGGTCTGGAGAGTAAGTCTTATGAGGAGAGGCTGAGGGAGCTGGGGTTGTTCAGTCTGAAGAAGAGGAGGCTGAGGGGAGGCCTTATCGCTCTCTATAACTACCTGAAGGGGGGGCGTAGAGAGGCAGGGATTGGTCTCATCTCCCAAGTCACAGGAGATAGGACAAGGGGAAATGGCCTCAAGTTGCGCCGGGGAGGTTTAGATTGGATATTAGGAAAAATTTCTTCACAGAAAGGGTTATCGGGCATTGGAATAGGCCACCCAGGGAAGTGGTTGAGGCACCATCCCTTGAGGTGTTCAAAATATGGGTTGACATGGTCCTTAGGGATATGGTTTAGTGATTTTTATTGCCTTTTTTTTTTTTGTCAGAGTTAGGTTGATGGTTGGACTAGATGATCTTTAAGGTCCCTTCCAACCTAGACTATTCTCTGATTCTAAGGGCAGAGTCCTTGTTAAGTGAGGCAGACAATCACTTCCCTCAACATCCTGAGCGTGCCCTGGGGGCTGCTGTCCCTCTTTGCTGCCAAGGTGCCATGCTGTCCACCAGGATCTCCAGGTTCTTTTTGGCAGAGCTGCCCCCCAGCCAGCTAGTTTCCAGTCTGTCCTGCTGAGGGAGGCTCTCCACCCAGGTGCAGGATTTTGCACTCATCCTTGATGAATTCAGTCATCATCCCATCAACCCATTCTCTCATCCCCTCCAGTTCCCTCTGAATAGCAGTCTTGCCCACAAACATATGAACTTGGCAAAAACAATCTTTAAACCTGGAAAAAAATAAATTGTCTCCAGGAAAGGCTATGCTAATATCATTATTCCTGATGCTCTGAGCAGTTCTTGTTCCACCTCAGACAAGCGAGGAAACAGGACACTTCTTACTTCTCTTTCCTCACATCCATTATTCCACTTTCCGATTACGAACTTGCAGAATGTGTTGTGTGTTTTGTTTTGACTGACAAAAACTGAATAACTAATTGAACATAACACCCACACTCACAGTATAAGTACACCTCTTCCTCTGTTCTGAGAAAATCATTATTACAATATCTTAAAGCAGTTCTTTGCCTAGGAAAGTACTTGAAAGTCCCCATTATCATCAGTAAGTAGGTCCTTCCTTTCTTCTAGTGCAAACGTTGCTAATACTAGCTGAAAAATTAGTAGAGGCCCTTATGCCAACTGTATTTTAATCTTAGAGATCAAATGCATTTTGTCGTTGTAAAATTTTCAGATAAATATATATTCATTTTCCTCTGTGTGATGGATGACTTCTGAGGAAAGCCTTCCAGCCACTGCATGCAACAAAAACTAAAATTTATCAGGAAGATAAAGTAGACCTTAGGATAATCTGTACTGCCTTGGCTGAAACTGAAGTGTAAACCTACTAAAATTCTTAGGGAGATTTATTTCAGATGGATTTGAATGAAACCTAGAAATATAAATTGGTAAAGCTTTGTGGGTTTTGACCAGACGATGCAACCAAATAATTAAAATGTAAGCAGCCATATTCCACTGTTCATCCAGACCAAAAAGCAGGGAATAAATGAAGATTCAGAGAACAGAGAATAAAAGGGTAACCTTAGAAATTATGGCGCCTAAGTAGATATAACTGAAAAGGGACAAATGGTATTAAACAAAGGATAAATATCCCCAAATTGCTAAGGAAGGACATGATGATGAAAAGTCATCACCTCTCTGGATATCTGAAAGGTGTACTAACCATAGCAGTATCAGATCTCCTGGAAGTTTCAGAGTAGGAACATTGCACAAAGACAGACACACACAAATCCCTGTGCCACGTGTCAGCACCCCTTCAAGACACTGCAGATCCCTGTCTACACTTGAACTGATTGTCATCAAGTTCAGAGTGACCTGAAAGGCTGTTGATGGTTTAAGGGCCTTGATCCAAGAAACACTTTCCATAGCGGATCTAGACTTAAAACAAACATAGCATGGCATAAATGAATGCTGAGAACCATAACCTCAATAAAAAGCAGTTACCCCAATTAACTGCCATCCCACAGTGACTGTAACATTCATGAAATTCCAAAGTCTGCTTCATTAGATATCTACTTTAAAATGCAGCATCTCAAGAAATATATAAAATGAGTTCTCATTTATGAAGCATTTTCAATTACTTAAGCTGCTGGTGTTTCAACATATTCATGTCAACATTTGTTCTTACACAATTCATTGCATAGTTCCTGCAAAATCCTCATGTAACTAGGAATATACTACAGCCCTTCACAAAAACAAGCTTATTTGAAATACTTCCAAATTTTGGTAGACTTGTGAGCAAGTATCAGTCTCCTCCCACTGGAGGCAAAGAAATACGTATAGACTGAAGTAGCAACAGAACCAGACTTCCACTGAACTGCGCACTATAATTGAGGCATATAGGTGAATCTGGCTTAAAATTATAGAAAAAGTCATACAACTACAACAACCAGGCAATGACAGCATGTTCCCAAGAGAAAAACAATGAATGGGTTCTACTGAAATTTTAGTGTAACTGTCATTAGGCAATTATGGAGTAATCTGAAGGTCAAGGAATGTAATGAATAATTGTACAAAGAGGTGAATATATTCTGTGAGGGCTAACGTAAATACCAAACACATGCAATAAAAAACTTGCGTTCTCTCTCTCTCTGCAAGTAAAATTATCTTTTCTCCACTGTAATTTACTGTGTAATAAATATAATACATAACTTTTACAACACGAGTATTCCACCTCTTGTCAGATGGTCGCCAGAGTTGTCCCCTCCTGGATGCAACCTGGAGGCCAGCAGCTGGATGGCCCTCACTTATGAAGCAAGAACCCAGGGTACAAGTCCATAGCTCACCTGCAGCAGGTCTGATACAACACAGTCCATATTCGATGGCTGTATGCTGGTGAGATCAAGTACTTTTCTCTCCCATGGAAAACACTGAGGCTCCTTTATTTTTAACAGCATCTATATAATTTATTCTGCTATGCAAATCTGGCATCGGACAATGAAGAAAAAAATTTTTCATGCCTTATAGCGACAGTTAGCTGCCTAAATTAATACTTAATACTACAACTTTTTCCTAAAATAACTTCCATCCAGCTGAACTTTATTCTGAAAGATAAATTGGACCATAATATTACATTAATAATAATAAGATTTAATAATAATAAGACTTCATCCCTCATGGTACACCGCCTTAAATAAGAAGAAAACCATATTAAATGAAAGGACTAACAATCTATTTAAGACCTCAAATAATTTAATACAAAAGGGATGTATCTCATGTTACCTTAGATGTTTCCTATTCATTGTATCTGCCTGTGTTCCTGAAAATAAGAAAAATAACTGCATTTAAATTTAGAAACACAGAATTAGCCATTTGCACCTTACCAGAGATGAATGCAGTGACATGGAAAGCATCTGAGGATCAAGGCAGAAAGCAAAAGAACACAAGGTACACCAGGGCAGTACTGGAGCTAATCCTGGGATAGGCTATCTCAGCAGTACGAAGCAGTAGTAGGGAAGTAATATTCTGTGTGTATCCGCCATTAACGAGGCTAATATTTGTATAACCTACCCATTTTAAACAAACAATTCACTATTTTCTGAAGAAATGTAAGTAGCTCAGTTTATTTATCTGAGAGAAGAAATGTTAGATGCTACCAAGTTGCCTCTTAAACTACGTATACCAGGGAAATACTTCTAAGAATAGTTAGTATGACTGTAGCATGGGTAAATCCAATTCAATGGAAATTTCCACTCTTCATAGAGTATCTCCAGTTGTGACATATTCGTATAAAACTTTCATTGTGGACTAGATCATTCATCCTGCAACAACTGCTAGGCATGTAACTGCACTGCAGCTTCTCTTCTCCAAGAGATAAGGAGGTTTCTCTGAGCAAATAATCTGCAACATATCATGAAATACCAAGCTGGAAAGAAAAACACTGGCATGTTTTCTGACCAAAACGCTGATTGCTTTAAGAATACTCAGGATTCATTTGAGGTGCTCTGAGTTCTCAAGGCAAAGCTTAGCAGAAGTGACGAGGAAGAGCTTTGGTGACCAACTTTCCTGTTGAAGAGCAGCTGGCTGCAGACCACGCTCCATTCCTGAAGAGCCATGGGTCAGCACCTATGGGCTATGAGGTTCATACCTCTGGTATGAACCAAGACCAGGATTCCCCCATGAGGAGATGGATGTGGACTCTGGTGTCTAAGTCAGCTGTAGCAAGTGGTACTGGGACAAAAATCAGAGTTTTTTTTCAGCTAGCAGAGAAAGACAGGAGATCCGCTGGCTGGAATCCAGAGAAACCTCCGGCCAGAAATACTGCACAATACTTCATTGGATTCCTCCTCCTCAAATCCT
Source organism: Tringa tobata (assembly GCA_033628505.1). NCBI lineage: Eukaryota > Metazoa > Chordata > Aves > Charadriiformes > Scolopacidae > Tringa > Tringa tobata. Next base: position 7,285,234 of record JAHREE010000278.1, on the reverse strand, counting down.
TATGCAGGGACTTAGAGCAGTTATACTGAAGCAACAAACCTGATGCAAAAGCCAGAGTAAATTCTCCACTTTTGTTTGTTCTGATATCAGACTTGATTTATCACAGCAGATCCTACTCACCTGAGCATCCACCGATGAATGTGTATGTTAGCCACTATTTCTTTCCATATTTGCCATATCACTGAGATTTCCCTCTTCTTTGAAGCGAGTTCTCTTCTGGTCAACTCCTGATGACCTTTCTAGTCTGTCCAGTTACCTCTATTAGTTCAGTGTTTTTGCATGATTTGCCATTTTACATTTAGATACATAGAATCAAATTTTTACATAGGCCAGTAGGCCACTGAAGCCACCACACTATTTTCAGCCTTATTAAAAACATTCTCATGTGTAAAACTGCAAAATCAGGACTTCCATGTCATCTCCAGGTTAATTCAATTGCATCTGAATTACTCCTTACAAATTATTACCATTCAGAGAAATTGTTAAGAAATAAAAGTTACCGTCACTGTCATCCACCACCCTTTGAAAGGTTCCTGTCA